>VDFB02349198.1:0-16846 GCA_007258455.2 Sequoia sempervirens
CTCTGCATTATAATATTCTTTGATTGCTATGACCTAATTATCTAAGTTAATATGATTGTACCCCACCTATTTAATGAATTTTAATGTACATAAATTGAGGGCAGAGCCATTATCTACCAAGACACATTTAACTTTATGCTTAGCAATGAGAACCTCTATGTGAAGGCAATGATTATGAGAAGGGTCGATGGGAGGCATATCATTATGACTAAATCCTAATTGTTAAGTAGATGACAAATATCTATGAGAGCTTGGAATTATGTAGGATCAATATTGTTTGGCACATAGGAATCTTGTAAAGCTTTAGTTAGGATTTCTTGATGAATAGGAGAAGACTTCAATAAATCCAAAATAGATATTTGTGTAGGAGTCTTTCCAAGGTGATCAAGAATGTTATATTGTTGATTTACAAAGGCTTGCTAGGATGATGTGGATGGTCCTGGAATGGATATGTGAGTTCTACAGGTTGTGACAACACATTATGAATCTTTTCCTTTTATGTGGATCATAGAAACACGTGGATCTAATTGAGTGATACAACTGACCACATTGTTATAGTTGAAAGGCACTTTGTTATAATTTATATTGTTGGTGCTATTGTTTTGACTATTGTTATTAGATCTAGTGTTGGCATTAGATGAGATAGCTCCTTGGTTATGCTTGGGAAAAGCATTTTGGAATATTTGTAATTGAGCATTAGACGATGTAGATTGGTTTCCCTCAACAACAATGTCTTCTTAATCAATGAGATCTTGGATATAGTTCTTGAGCTTTATACATTTATTAGTAGAGTGATTCTTAATCCTATGGTAATCACAATACTCATTATCCTTGTACCAATTAGGCTTTGGCTTTGACTCATTGAAAGGTTGAGTAACTTATCCTTTCTAAGTCCTTGATTTTTAGTTAGAAAGATACCAACATAAGCTTGTATTCCCATATTAAAAAATAAAATCATCCATAAATTTTTTACCTTCCACATTTATATTGTGGAAGGTACATCAAATATATAAAATATAATCACGTCTTCTTACACCTATTCAAAATATTCTTGATCATATAACTAAATAGCCTCATATATTCAAATATACATATCCTTTATAAATTCCTATCCACATTTTTCTATAATGTTATTTAAAAATAAAATTGATTGTAGAAACTAAATAAATCACAACCATAGATTATATTACTAAATAATACATAATAAAAGTGTTATCTTTTAAAAAATATTTCTAAAATATTAATTTAAAAATAATAGTATACACATTGTTGAAATTTAATTTGAACAAAATTTAATGGTAAATATTATTTAGATAGTGAGAAGATGTCTATTTCTATTATTGAGAAACACTTACTATTCAAAAATAATATTGATATAGTGGTTTTTTTGAGCTATATTTGCTACTTTGTTTCAAATTGATTTAAACAACATATTTTAAGTTTTGACTTGCTCAGATGACTCATCTGAAATCACACTAGCTTTTCCAATAGAACCATCTCTCGATGTGATTTCAAATAAACCACCTAAACAAATAAAAAATTAAAATACTCTTTAATTTATTTTGTTTTTGTATTTCTTTCAACGGAAGTACAAGGCTGTTATATATAATCTTTATCTGTTATGAAATCAATAAGAAACAACACTACTTCGATAAAGAACATTACTTCGATAAGAATGAAATCAATAAATTTATATTAAAAATGTCTAGCGCGAACATCAGAAACCACAAAGATGGAAGAATATGGTGTGATGATCGCAGGGACTTATTCCGATCAGTTCAGTGCTTGCATCCATTCTAACATCCAACAAGCATGGCTTTGAATGACTCTGAAACCCATTAAAGGAGGGTGACTTGATCGACAACCGGCCCACAGAAAGTAACCGCGTCATCGCTGCGCATGGTGTAGAAAGCGCTGGTGAACATAATGCGAGTCCTGTCAGAAGCCGCAGTGAAGGAAAGCGTAGCGGGCTTAAAGCCCCCCTTTCCTTCAGACTGGTAAGGAACATCCACCCTCTCATTCCCGGCAAAAGCCACTACCGTAAGATTACCTCGGCATTGGTTGCCCGCATCTCCAACCGCAAAGCTCAGTTGGTATTTCTTCCCGGGAACCGTTGTGACTGTCTGTGCAATGGCGCTCTCCCTGCCCGCAATCAGCTCCACCGCTGCCTTCCCCTGCGGCACTGCGAAGTGGTGGTGGTAGGCGTCCACATACTTGACAGGCCTGAACGACTCCACCACCCATCCGGGTAGCGCCGACACCTCGTCCTCCCGGGTCGGAGTAATCAGCACACCCGACGACGCGTTGCGAAAGACGTAGGGGCCCTCTTCGAAATCTCCATTCTTCACCAGATTGGCTGCGCCCACAAATCACAATAAATAGTCAGTGCTGGCTCTAAACAACCGGGCATTGTGTAATGAAATTATATATTAAAATGGGTCTGTGATTTCGTTGCAGTATGCATCCAGGAGCTGTACAATGAAATCATATTGATCTGTGATTTCATTGCAAAACACGGGCTGTTTTAGGGCAATGTAAATTATATAGTGAAATCAATTTTGTTGCACGATCTGACTGTTATATACTGATATTGATCAACAATATTGCACATCAATATCAATACATAATTCATGCAATGAAATGAAAATCAATATGTATATAATTTATGTTGTTAGTAAGCAATCCATGTCAATCGGTCTGGTTTAAATTGCACACTTTAAGTTTTGATATGTTTATATGACTCATCTGAAATTATACTAGTAGATGAGTTTTATGGAAGAAACTATTATAATTTCAGATGAATCATTTAAACAAATCAAAACTTTCAATATATTATTTAGATCTAATCATACCGATCTAAATCACACATTCTAAATATGACTTATCTGAAATCATACTATTTAAAATGTACTGTATAAATCCAACCATATTAATCTAAATCACACTCTAAATTTTAATTTGTTTATATGACTTATCTAAAATTACACTATTAAATGAATTCTTAAAAAAACTAATATAATTTCAAATAAACTATCTAAACAAATAAAAACTTAGAATGTACTGTTTAAATCTAACCGATCTGGATCTCTTTATCACAACACTAAAACAAAACAAAAGAATCAGCAGTACAAGACCAACATTTTGAGAATCTGGATGCTCTGAAGTGCTTGAGAGCAACCGCGTCGATCACGGGTCCGCAAGCAGGATTTTCCTCCACGCCCGGGTTGTGAATAATAAACTCAATGTTATCAGCAGGAGCTTGAAATCCCCACGCATAGGCATCCCACCCACCACTACTATAAATCGTCTGTATTGATATCTCACTCCAGACGGGCGGAGAGGAGATATTCAAGCTTTCATTCCCCGCGCAGGTGCGAGCAGCATGGAATGAAAGGGAATAATATGAGCCCTTTTTCACCTTAACGCTGTTACTGATGATCGACGCCTCGTTTCCAAGCCTGACCGCGTGTGTTCCTCGAGGGACAACCACCGACATATCGCGGGGCTTGTGACTGGACTCAATGTATTCCACTATACCCTTTACTCGCCAGTATGGCAGCGAATTTTCTCCTATGATGAGCGTGCCCTTTATATCCGACGGATTTGGGCTGATCTCAAAGTTGCCATTCGGAAGAAATCCTGAAAAACAAAAAAACTAAAATCAGCCTAAAAAATTGGGTTGCTATTTACCATAATGTACCTACTGTATAAATTCTTCTGCAAATTTAGTTACCAAAAAAAAAAGCTTACCATCTTTTGCAATTACGCAGCTGAGAAGTTGAAGTACAATAACAGAGGCTAAAGCAATTGATCTTCCCATTTTGGACGCTCTCCCCAAATCCTACTCAAGCAGATAAGCTTCTCTAATATTATAAGAAATGCCAAAACAATGGCCAAGCTGAATTGATTTGTTGACGGAGGTCTAGGAATGTATATATAAACAAGGAGCCGTTGTGGGTACCGCGTTTGAGGTTTGTAAACACGTTCCACCGTATAAGGCGACCGTTATGCAAAGAAAGCTAATCTTAGAAAAACGCCGACGATATAGGCAAGCCGCTGCTGTCGACTCCAGGGTGTTCACACCATTGGGAAAGTACCTTACCAGCTAACCAGCCAAATTTAATTTGTTACTCTCGACTGTTATAACGGTATCGCAATATTTCGGTTTATAGCCTGGAATTTGATGGTCTATTTGACCGTTTTTGCATTTTGGACTGTATATTACAATCTAAAAATTTATTAGATCGTATTATTTGAATTGCTATATTTTTATATAACTGTAAATATGACACTTCAAATTATTATTAAACTGTAAAAAATTATTGTATATATATATATATAATATGTTTATGATAAATAAATAAATTAGTTTATAATTAGAAATTGGAATAATTCTTTCTAATTTCACTTTATATTAATATATATGATTTATTATAAATATATTTATTAATTCAAAATCTATTGAGAATAGAATCTTTTCAAGATTAAATATAGTTCTTTCTAATTTTTAAAAGATTTTGACAATTTTACTAATAGTTATCATTGCTTTATATTAATATATATGATTTATAATATTTATTATAAAAATATATATTAATTCAAAATCTTTTCAAAATAGAATATAATTGATTTTTAACTTTTTGAATATTTCAACGAGATTTATTTTCTACATAACTTCTTGTTACAATTAACAATAAATTTAATATTTAAGATTTATTTCTAATTATCAATATTTTCTAAATTTACAATTTTTATATATATATATATATATATTCTTATGAATAACAACATAGTACAAATTTTCATTGTATTTTCAAAGCATTTATTTTATAGCATTTTGTGTATAGTGACTCTTAGCTTTGATTTTATTGGTGAGCATGTTGAAATTTTGTTTTCCTTTTAAAAATAATTTATGGTTTTAGATAGATGAATTTAAGATTAAACTATAAAAAAATTTCACTTTATAACATTGTTTTTTCAAAAACATTTATTTTACAAGTGATTCAACTTTGATTTATTTTACTTGTGTTTTATTGGTGAGCATGTTGAAATTTTAGATAATGAGTTGAATAAGGATTAAACTATTTTGAATTTTATATAATTATTTTTGGATAGGTTTGAAATTGATGTTTAAACATGATTTTAGATAGATCAATTTGCCGATTGAACTATTTTTAATTTTATATAATTATTTCTTGCTAGATTTGATTTGAAATTGATATTTAAATGCGTTTTTATGATATTTACACATATGAAACTAATACATTAATTTATAGTCAAAATAGTAATACAATTTTACAAATTAGAGAATAAATATATGGAAAAAAAATCATATTGTGCAATATAATTATTCTTAATCTAATACTCTATGCATTGTCAAAATGTAAATTACATATATATAATTATTTAATTATCAATAAAATTTATTATATGCAATTGGATTTACTAATTGAGTGCATGCATAGTTTCTAAAATTTGTAAATTTTCTAACATAATTATTTTATAAAATAATATTTCATAGATTACTAATATATTGATTTTTTAGATACTTCAAATATTTTTTTGACAGTTAATTTTTTTCATAAAACATAAAATGACAGGAATTTAAATGAACAAACCGTCACAAAATTTTCATATGACAGGTGGTCTGATAGCCATATTATTAACCCAAAAATGATTTGGATTTCATATAATTTATTTTCTTTTTTAATAAAAGAATTAAAATCATTCTTACCGATGGTAATTTTTTTATATAAATAATATTTGTTTTAGATTTCTTATTAGTACTTTGAACCATTTTGAAATGAAATTAGAAATTTAATTTGGTCTTCGTAATTTTAAAAATTGTATGGGCATTTTAAATTAGAAATTTAATTTGGTTTTTGTAATTTCAAAAATTGTATGCGCATTTTAATTTAAACTATAGTATATCGGTAGTGTCCTTTTCTTTAAATTGATATAAAGTATTCTGGACGTTAAGACAATCTTGCATCACTAAAACAAAATTAGTTGTTTTTAATTTATTTAAGTTAATTTGTTAATTTGTTGTTTGTAGTTGATTAGTCAATTGTAAAAGGAGCAACTACATTTTACCATAATTTGAAATCTAGTTTTGTGGTTTTGCATGAGAATGTTTTATACTAATGAATAGATGACACATTCACATTTGAGAGGAATTGCATTGATATACAAGTATTATTTGATTTATGAACAACTACTAGGTAGACAAATTGTACAATTGTAACTTTTCCCACTTGTGCTAGATTATTTGGAGGTGTGCAACAAAAATATATGTGAACATCTATTGGACCCATGAGAACTTATATAAAGCATTGCATGGAGATTTCCCATAATTATGGATTTATAAGTTTGTTTATATAGGGCAATGAAATGTTTCATATAGCCTAGAGTTTGGTGCTACACTGTATTTTCCAAACTTAGGTATATTAAGTAAGGGGAAAAGTAACTGTATCATTTCCCTATCATAGGGATGATGGAACGATTTCTCAAATTTGTAATTTTTTTTCTTTTTTTTGTTCCTTCTTGTACTCCTTGGAGAGTATTATTCATAGATTTCCATTCTTGGGTAAATGGTGTGTTGTTGAGTGGTGATGATGGGGTAGGATGAATTTTGATTATTGATTGTAGGGTTGTGTTTTATGCTATGAAAGGGTAGATATTTTAGGATTTATGTGGGAAGCTAATTTTTCAAATTTTTATCTTAATTGTTAAACTTGATCAAATATATCTTGATTTTGAGGGTCTTGAACTATGCTAGATTTAATTTTAATTTACCAAGTTTCACATTAAAATTGATTCTAAATTTGTTTTATTTTAATTAATAGGATCATACTCTCATTTTATAGGAGATTAGTATTTCACACTTATTATGTTGTCCAAGTTTTCAAGATTATAACCTAAGGGAAGCTTGGATCCTATTTCTATATTTTGCATTAGGATGTCATCATTGTTGTAAGAAATGAATTGACCTACTTGGGCATGACCTTGTTCAATTTAAAAAAAACCATTTTGGTCATCAACATGCTACCTATGGTTTACATGACTGTCATTTTCATCATTATGAAGGAAGTTTCTAGACTAACCTTGGTTGAGAGGTTCTTTGAAATAGATTGGATTTGAACTAAAAGGGTTTTCAATGTTTAGGTTTTGATTTTATTTGCCTTGAATTCTTGTTTTAGGTGTCATGGATTTTGTTTGAGTTTGACTTTTAGACTAGTTTTACACAAAGGGGAAGATAATAACACACATGCAACAAAAAACTATGCTAGTTGAGTAGGAGTACAACATATAGTGACCCACAAATATACCATAGTGTATGAGTGGATAATCTTATGAAATGCTATTTTATTGAAACCACTACATGGATGCAACCAAATGGTTCTTAAAATAAGATATATACTCTCACTACAAGATTCCTTAATATAGCTTGTAGTACATGACACTCAAATTTGTGATATAAGGGTATTGTTTGATGCCTAAGTATTAGTGCTTAGCCACCTTAGTTCATGAAAACCAAGTAAAATTAAATTTATATTTATCCAAGAATGAAACCTCCTCCAAGGAAAATTTATGCTCCAGTAGAATATGGACTTTGGATAGAATTTGGTGATGAAATCCAAGTCACCAAGTCCCTAAAAGAATATTCCATGCCATTTTTTATTTTCAAGACCACCTTATGCCACAAGAAAAGAACATACATGAATAGAATTGGGATACACAAGTGGCTAAATCATTTATGATTCTCAAAATAACCTTATCATAGAAGATAAGAGCATACATGGGTAGGTAATACAAAAAGAAAAAGAAAAATAATAAGAAATAAAGTTTAACATTAATTTTATTATTATTTCTAATTTGTTTTAATTCAAATCTTCATCTAGTAGAGTTCCATAGCAAATTCTAGTATTTTTTTAAATTAATGTCTTCATCACATGATACATGTTATGCTCAAAATAATTAGTAATAATAAAAGTACCCCAAAAAATTATTATCAATTGCTAACTATAACTTTTAAACAAAATTGATATGCATTGCCTATGCCACAACATTGCTTTAAAAATCAATATGAAATCAAGTAAGTAAATTTAATATCAAATCATGACATGTGACCTTTAATTCCAACTAAGATCCTTTATTGTGACTTACTATCACTATATAAACTTGTTGGTTACCTATTATGTATCACTAACATTATTTATTTGCATCCAAGATCTAAGTATTTGTAAAAAAATAATGTTACCATTCCATCAAATGATATAAACCAATTGCCACACCTCAAACCATTTGAATAATTCTAATGAAAATAATCTCCAAAATATCACTTCTAAATGAATTAATACAAAATGGTCTCTACTTATCGAGCTACAAACATGTCTCTAGCCTATATATGTTTCTTAGTTAGATATATTTTTTGTTTGTTATGATTCTCTAGGTTTCCTAATTTATTTATAATATAAAGAACTAAACCAAGATACTAAACTCTTTTCGATCATGAATTTTAAAGTACAACTAAGAAAAACTCAAAATAATAAATCAATTCAAATTTGCGTAATATTATTGAAAATAGTTTTTCTTATGTATTTCCAAATTATGGCAATCCACATCAAACATCAACTGTATGAAGCACCCAAAACTAGACAAGAGGATACCCTCTTCATAGTCAAGATAATTTGATTGATTGTTAGTCATTCTTTGTTTTATAACTCTTCCAAATTATTTGATCACATCACTATGTCTTTACATGTAGCTTCATAAGAAACAAAAAATAAATTATTCCACATAGATTGATCTTAAATATTATTATATAGAGTTTTAAATACTTGTTCTCACAAGGTTTAGGAAAAGAACTTTTCCAAGGGTAGGTGCATCAAATTGGGAGACAAAAAGTGACCAAACTAGTGATTTTGGCCATTACACGATCATATTATTAAAATAGTAATAATGTGATCATGTTATGGCTTGGTAAATACTAAGCCATAACATGATCATATTTTACAAAAAAAAAATGATTTTTAAAATATAAAAAGTGAAAATAATTTGATCATGTTATGAAAACATGAGCATGTTATGTAATGCATTTGTGTTTTTTCCTTAAAAAACTCCCACCCTATTTTCTTCGGAATAGGTTTGGATAATGAGTCTAAATGGTTGAGCTTTTAATTTCCCCCATTTTATGTATTATTAAAATCTTCAATAACATTTTTCAACATCAACATCATTATATTTATTCATTTTATAATAATATTTGACAAAATTAATACAAAGTATTAACCATATTTTTTATTTGAAATACATTAAAATATATATTTTTACTATAATTTCTATATTCCTTAAATACATATGTATTGATTTTTCTTTATAATTTTTTTATTTTCTTATCAATTTTTTTTAAAAATGATATAGAATTGTTCAAAACTTCATTCTTAACAAAAATAAAATAAAATTATTAATGTTATGAAAGTTATATAATGTGCATACCAAATTATGTAATTTATATGACACATCCACCTTAAGAAATCGTAAAAGAAAGTTAATAAAAAAATACATAACTTCTAGGACTCACTCTTAAGTATTGTAAGATAGAAAATTGTCATCACTAGGGTTTAGGACCTAGGAAAACAAACTTTCTGTACTCCACATTCAAGGATGACCTAGAGATCTCACCCAAAGAGTGGAATAGAGGTCTGCTAGAAGGGTGTCCTAGAGTCTGATTATAAACTGAAGAGGGATTCACCACCAAGCTAGGGCTTGGAAAGACTAATGAAATGCAAGATCTAATGTTCAAACCTAGTGATGCATGAAACTTGAATGAATGTCCTATAAATGCATATAAATCAAAACATAAAGTTATAAAATCAAAGGCATGAACTTGGAAACTTTAAGAGGCTTGAATGAGGACTAGAAATGCTAAAAATACTAATTTTGATGTTGACTAGGACTTAGATGCTAGTTTGGGTGCATATCAATCCAAGATGAGGGTTTCTAGGCTAAAACAAGAATCTAGCAATGTCTGATCTAAAGCCACTTAAATCTAGAAAATGACTGTAATGGGACTCATATTCCAGAAGTGGCGTATCGGTCCCAATAGGCCTTTTTAGAGAGTTACAATATGAATCATGTCTCCAATCTTTTCTCTTCTTGTCACACTTTGTTTCCAGATCTAAAACCCTAATTTCAAACCTATAAATGAATTTTTGTGAAAATAACAACCTTACAAGTGAGGGGACAACTCCAACAACTTTATCCAAGCTTGTAATCTAATCTTCAGGGCATCTTCAAGCTCTAAGACACCTAGATTTTTAGTCACACATGTAGAGAGAGGAAAACTTATTGATTTGTTAGTAAATGGGGGTTTTCCTTGGTCAAACCCCTTTGAGGTAATTAAACCAAATTATGAGATAATGAAATAAGGACATGAAACAAGGAGTATGGAACATGAAACATGAACAATGATACCTTGAATGATGTCTTGTAAATGATATCTTGAAAATCTGTAACTCAACATGAAGTGGCCATGAAGGATGTAGAACTAGATCTTGAAGTGTAGAACAATGCTTAACCTTGGATCTTGAATGTGTAGAGAAGGGGGATTCACTATTCATGAGTTCTCTTCATTCAAAGATCCTCACAGGGTGAACCACCCTAAACTACCTTAAGGAACATCGTGAGAGTTCTAGAATCAGAAAGAGCAGGTCACAATTTTTTTTTGGATAAACTGACAAGCTCTCAACCAAAGGATGATAATGCAAAATATAGATGACAACATAGCAAAATGGCATCCCAGAGGTGCACTGGTGTCTTGTACGGACCAAAAAGTGAGAATATCATAGAAAATGACTCAATGGCTACTTATAATCCGATTGTACTAAGAACTTCAAAATTACTAGAAAATAACAGGATGTGATAAAGCTAAAATAAAGTGAAGTAGAAATGGTAAAGAGAATAAGAGATAGAAAGGAAATTTTCACAACCATGCAAGTGATGAAGCCTCCAGCACATGAATGTCTTCAATACTTGGATGCATAAGATTTGGAGAAAGTGTTGGGGCTGTATAGGGGTTTGCTTTAGTCAAACCCTAGTTTTGTTGTTCTCACCTCCATAGACAGCCAAAAAGATAGAGAGAGTGAGAGAAGTAAGTGAATGGGATGTGATAAAAGAAATCTCCGCTCGAGGAGGAGAACCCATATCACAAAATATGAGTGATAAAAGCAATACCTGCTCGAGGAGGAGAACCCATATCATGAAGTAAGGATGCAACAGATAGGGGATATGGAATCCCAAGATGCTCACAAGCATGAGATAATGGAGATGCTAGCTGCAAGGATTAAGGAAGCCAAAGAAGGAGACCAAGAGAGTTGCAAGAACCACGAGTGTGTTGTAAAGAGGTGCAATGAGAGCTTGAGAGTGCTTAAAACTATTGTAGCAAGTTGTATGGAGTTGTTCAAGAAAAATAACAAGAGAGAAGTGCTAGAGCCAAGGTTGGAAAGAAGCTAGAAGATGGAATGAAACTAGAAGAATTAGAAGAAGCCATAGGAATGAAAAGATAGAATTTAAGGAAGGAAAAGAAGCTTCCCAAGTGGTTACAAGGCATCCAGAGTCATTACCATTGACAAAAGAAGATGACAAGTGGAAAAAATTCTCGAGAATGGTCATTTGAATGTTGAAACATCGTAGGACACTAGCGTGGTGCGTGGATGTTCGTGTGGTGTGCTAGTGTCTGGACACATCATGCTACAAAATGACATGAATGAGAAGAGCACAAAGTTTGATGCAAAGTTGACACGCAAAGGTAGCTATTGAAAAGAGGTGTTGAGCATCCTAAGAAGGGAAAAATGATGATGTAGGGGCTAAAATGAGCCTACACAAGATGCTAAGGGAGTGGACACTAAAGTGCATACAAGAATGTATGTGAAATTGCAAGGGGTGCAATTTTACAACATTACAAAATGAAACACCACAACACTAGCTCAACAATATGTTTGATGCTTGATGATCTTGCAATGATAATGGATCTTGAATTGCTGCAATAAATTATGAAGAATTCTACCCTTGAATTCCTTAAAAATGATCTTGAAGGCTCTCTTGATGATCTTGTAAAGTCTTGGAATGCTTAAGTCTTGAGTTCTTGACTTGATATCATGAATTCTTAATGAAATAATCATTTGAGACCTCATTTATATAGGTAATCCATGTAATTTCTTGTTAATTGGATCCCACAGGTTGAAATTCATGAAATTTGAAATTAAAACCCAATTTTTTTGCTCAAAACCCTAAAAAGGGGCCAAATGGGACTCATACACCACACTTGACATATGTATGGTTCCCACCTAGGTGGGACTCATACACCCAGGGTGGCGTATGGGTCCTACAGGGCCTTTTTAGGTGGCAAAAGTGTCAGGGTGTTAAGAACTTAAGTTTATTTGTTGATATTGTTAAGATTTTGTTTGATATATGCCTTGGGATGCATAATATAGGGTCTTAGGGGCCTACTAATGATGGAACTAAGGTCATAAATGCAAGAGGGCTCAAAATTCAATGTG
This sequence comes from Sequoia sempervirens, assembly GCA_007258455.2. NCBI lineage: Eukaryota > Viridiplantae > Streptophyta > Pinopsida > Cupressales > Cupressaceae > Sequoia > Sequoia sempervirens. The sequence goes on from VDFB02349198.1 coordinate 12,561, forward strand.
AAAGTGTAAATAAATATACTTTACAACATCAAATTAAGGAAAACATAGGTCCTTTCATCTAAAAAAGGGCCTCAAATCCAATGTGAAAGTGTACAAAAAATTACACCACTAGATTAGGTCAATTTAGTTTACAATCCTCCTAAATTAATGTGGTGTAAATAAATACACTTTACAATACTAAATTAAGGAAAATTTAGGTTTATTTAGCTAAAAAAGGGCCCAAGACCTAATGTGAATGTGTAACACACATTACAACACTAGATCAAGGTGATATTAAGTCCAATTTGTCATTAATTATTCACAAATCAAGCAAGGAAAAGGTGTACTTTTTCTATTATTACAAGTATATTTCCACCAACTAGTTTTCAAAAATACTAAATATAACCAAAAATAGGGAGGAACACCCCAAACACTATGTTATAATTTAATTACAAAAATAAGAACACTTTTATGTGAATACAATATTTGATCTTCTTAATCTTAACCATATTTTAAAAAATAATAGTTTAAAAACTAGATTTGGAGTACTACAATTCTTGTTGTTGTTGTATCTTCAAACTTTGAGTACACACATCTCAAATTACTAATCCAACATCAAGTTTAGTTGATTTCACAAAAAGTGGCCAATTTTAACTATCCATTTTCCTTCCATTTCCATGTACTTACCCCCAATTCTATTTATCATGAATCACTATAAATTTGGAAAGAAATTGAATAGAATAATAAGTTATATGAAAAAATTGAACAATAAATAAAATGCCACTAAATAGAATAGACAAAAGATTAGGTCTCGTCGAGTGTGCAAGAATGTAAACAATATAAATAATAACAATAAATAAAATCAAAATAATATTTAATTTCTATTCTAAACCTTAATAGAAATGTTAGATCAATTTCTTTCTCCTTTGCTGGGAGAATTTCATCATGTCATAATGGAATGAACATGCAATAATTTTCATAATATATTAATGATTTATTAAATATATTTCCTCCATATATGAATTGTGGAAGAAGATGATGTAACATGCCAATTTTTCAACTAAGATAAATTCTCTAAGTTTTACCTTCAAGTGAAAACAAACTAGGTACATTTCCCAATGCAATAATTTATTTTCTTCCAAACAGTGATTTAATGAGAATGAATAACATTTCAAATTTTCAAACAATTATTTCATTCATAATGTAAACATTTACATATTTCCAAAGATGAGGGTGATCCCACAATACTAGTTTACAATTTTGGCCAAACTGGATACTAAACTAATTTTTTCTAACTAAATCTTCACTTTCAGGCACCTATAGCAGCTAAACCGTGAGGAATTTGAAGATGATGCAAACTAGTGATTTGTGACATTTTATCTGTAGATTATAAATATATATTTTTTTGAAATTTTTGGAATCATATTGCACAAATTTTTCTATCTCCTTCAAAAACTAGTTTTTTTCAGTAAACACCATTTTTAAGGATTGACGCTCATCGTATAACACAACTTTTTTTCCATGAAGAGTAAAATTCTATTTTTTAAAAATTTAGATTTCTAACTACAATATCTAGTGTTTCCAATTGGTTTCATAGTGTTTTATTGAATATTTTTTCCTTAATCAAGTTTCAAATTCAAACCAATTACAATTCAGACATAGGCAAACCGTATAACACAACTTTTTTTGTATCTATCAATTTTTTTTTTGTTGGATCAAGGACTTGAATATTTGGTGCATTCATATTTTAAAAAAAAAATGATAATATTCTATTTTTCCACATGTGCAGAACAAAGAGCTTGATTTTCGGTGAAAACCTACATTCACAAGAAATAAAAAAATAATTATAATAATAAAATTAAATTTATTTAAAATTATACTTTTTGGGAAGCTTATAATAAATCAAAAGTGGTTTTTTATCAGCATTTTGATAGGTGTAAAGGAGACTCCATTATAGGTATGGTTTAAAACTAGCGGGGTTCTATCCAAGGGGGTTTGATCTAAGGTAGTTTGATCAAACCCTCTTTAATTGGAATGCTTTAAATGGAACTTTTAAAGGATTAAATCATTGTATTTTCTAAAAATATGTGACTTCAACAAAAATTAGAATCTCCCAGAAATTCTAAACCAGCTTTGTGGGATCACCCATGAATTATAATTAAAATGTATAGAACTTTTCTAAGCTTCCTTGGAAAATAGATGCACAACGATCTAGGAAGATTCCCTCACAACTAAAGTGGGGAAGCATCACTCAAGTGCTTTTCTACCAAGCATAGACTCTTATGTAGTTCCTCGTACATCTGCTACATATGGCAAGATGGCCCTACCCTTCAATGAAGATTTTGGTTTGATAAACTCATAATTGTGGCCTATTTGAACTCAACATTGTTCCCTACATGACTAGATCTTGTATGCATCCTAACTTGTATGTCAATCCTGAACTAGCATGCATAAAATGTACACAATGAAATTGATAGTGTAACCAATGGAAAATTACACTACTCTGGCCAAAGTTTCATATAAAAATTCATCCTAGATCACATACATTTCTCTAGCTTGATTTGTCTCAAGATCATTTGTACACTGTGCATAGGTAATCCCTTCTTGAGGTAATATTTAACCATAGGAACAACCTATTCCCTTTGTATTTCAAGCATATATACTAAATAGATTCCTACAATAAATCTATTCCCAACATAATATTAACTAATCTCAAGAGAAAATATGAACTACCTATAGTTCAGGTTTCATAAACAACTTGAATCAAATACTTCATAGCTAATCAACCAACTTCATTTCCTAGTATATAATACTAATGAACACAATCACTCCTTAATACAAAGTATGTGCAAACACTTCAAACAAAGTGTCACATGAAAATAGAACATAATATAGTTCTTTCCAATTTTAAAGGAAATAAACACAATTCTTCCCTAATCTAGTTTTAAATCAAAGTCTTTCCACACAATCAAACAATAAAATTCAAACTTTCCAAAGCATTCACATAAATAAAGGATAGATTCAAAATGCCTATAATGTGCTAATCCATTTGAACAAGTTGAATCCTAGCTTAATCCCCCAAAAAAATTCTTGCAATCCTCTAATAAAATATCTCTGAAACACAGTCCTCATAATAAAATTTCCTTACAATGAGAACTCTCAGTAAAACAAAGCAAATAAAGAGCAATAGAATGAAAGTGAGTTGGGCATCCAAATGAGGTTATCTCATCTATTTATACAAAAGCGTGAGACATTGATGCCTACAAGTATGCTAAGAAAATTTACGCCACACAATAATATAATTTGAATTAGCACTTCCAATAAAAAGGTGGCAGTGATTAAAGTAAATACAAAGCTAATAAAACAATAGATTGACCTCTTATTGAGCTAGGTATGGTTTGACCAGTTCATTTTAGCACATGTTTATCATTTAACAAATAAATTTGCAGCAACAAAATTTTATTTGGTTTAAGCAATTCATAAGTTGGCATCACCAAAATGTCTCATTTCCTATTAACTTGGTCATTGTCATTATATAGAAGAATAAGTCTTATTCTTATTTTGCATTTAAAGCTCTTGACTTGGTCTTTGTTTTACACTCAACACTTAACAATGGTGTCAACTACATTTAATGCATGCATATTGACTTTTCACTTGCTATGATGTATTCACATTATAAACTACATTTATTGGTTATGCTTTATGCATTGGATTCATTATTCCATGGTTCGGGTTTTATATGCATATATGTGCTATGTTAATAACAACACTATAATACTTTCATTCAAGCAATCTTTAAAGCGTATTAAATAATTTATTTATATTTGTGTATATATATAACTATTATTATATTTATATGTATAATATGTATATATATATTCATTAACATCAATAAATAATAAATCATTAATATTCAAATGCATATTTTCATGCTATCATTTATAATAATAATATTATGTGTATATATAGTTATTTATATATGTACATCTGTATACATATATTGATATACATGTATGGATGTCCCATTATGCCAATACATACATGTATGCCAATATGTGTATATATGCATATATTGAATATATACATTTACTTATACAATCATTCACATATGTTTTCCAACTTATCGATTAGTCACATATACATTTGATGTATATATCTATATATATATATGTCTATTTTTCCATTTTAGACCCTCATTCCCATGAGCAATCCATCCATGATCATGTGGAGGTACGAACCTACCTTCATATACTCATGTACGTATTAACTCATGTACATGGGACTATCATTAACATGCATATATATAT
>VDFB02349199.1:0-13183 GCA_007258455.2 Sequoia sempervirens
GGCAAAGATGATAAGTGACAACATAGATGAACAATTCAGAAGCCTAAGGAGAACAAAGACGTTTTACATGAGCTCGTACGTCATTTATATGCTAGCTCGAATGACGAAGTATAAGGGGCTGACATACTAGGAGCCGATTGGATGTGGTTCTGGTCAATTCAAAATCCATGAAGCTTGCAAGCAGCTGCATTTGACAAGTACCTCCAGCTTCAAAAGAGTGAATGATGTTTTCACTATGTATATCACAAGGACTCTTCAACGAAGAATGCAGCAAAGAATATTCAAAGAGGCACAAAAGTTGATTGAAGAGAACGGGTTTTGGTTTATCCAATTCCCGAAGTTCACATATATAAGGTTGTCTGGGTTCCATTCATATACCTACCGACTACCAAGATACCCCACGGATAGGATGGTGATGCTTGAAGTGTCTAGGCAACTCATGGCCTACGACAAAATCATAAGGAAGAAGAAGAAAGGAGGTTTGCACTTCCCTATTGTTATGGAAAATTTGCTTGAGGAGTGCCCTTCTTTGCAAGCAGCCAAGGAAGCAGAGGATGAGTTGCAATTTTATCACCTCACTCTACACACTAGCCGACAGGATTTTGATCCTCAAAGGAAGATTGGAATTGTACAAGGTGAAGAATATAGGCACAAGGCTCATGTAGAAGATTTTTGGGCAAATGCAAAAGATGAAGCTGAAATCAGGAGGATGTTCTCCAAATTGCCTCTGCAATTGATCAGAGAGTGTGAGGTTGTCCAAGTTCCGGACCAAGTGGATGAAGATGCCAGCATTACTCACCCAGATCATGAGTCAATAAAGGACACGCCAATCCCACCACCTGATTGGGCGGAGCCGGAAATCACGGACTTGAACACTTTGTCTATGCCTGTCTTAACTTTCACGAGGAGCTGGGTGGATGGACACGTTCACAGACTTAAGAGAAAATCAATTGCCCTCACATACAATCTCATGGGCGATCGAAGGCCACCGATGTCGATAAAGAAGAGGAAACAAACCACCCAAGCTGCAGAGCCACAAGAGGAGGAACCAGTTCAGCCTGAGTCTCAGAGGACGGAGGAGGCATCGCCTAAACAGTTATTGGCTCAATCTTCCAGCATACAAGAAGTTTCAATGTTTGTAAATCAGAGGGTTAGAGTGAATGAAGAGCAAGAAATGGGAGATGTTAACCAGCCATCGCCTAGAGAGCCTGATAGTCAGAGTGCTAATGCTCCGAGGAGTGCTGACCAGCCGGATGAAGGTGAAGAAACAAAAACAGATACTCGCCTAGATCGTGCACTCGAGGCAGCTTTTGAAGATGAGGATATTATGGAGCTTGAAGTTCGGGGTCTTGAAGAGGATAGTCAGCATATGGAAATGGATGAGCCTCAACCCAATGTTGCTGAAGAGGAAGTTCATGGAGTGGAAGCAATGGAGGAACAGCCGCTCGTTGTCTATAGATCTCAACAAAATGTTCCAAATTGGCTCACCAGTGCAATAAGGAGAGATCAGGAGGACGGCACCGACCCGGCAATAGAGATGGAAGAGCTCCTTAATAGAATAAGCGAGTCACCTAAGAGGAAGAAAGCCAGAAAGTATTCCAGGATGGAAACAGATGAGTCTGATTCTCGCACTATTCATGTTGCAGTTCTGAGGGAAGAATGTGATCTAGATGAAGTGATGCCTAAAAATTACACGATCACTACGGTTGAATTGGGGCGCCCTATTGGAGTACAAGTAATCGAGGAAGCTGAAAACTCTTTCCATGCACTGAAAGATAGGCTACTTCGAAAGGGAGAAAAATACAAGAGGCTGAAAAGAGAGCATAGGCGTTAGTTGGGTATGTGCAGCATCTAGCACGTCCATGTGCTCAGGAGAACCCAACAGTGGAACTTCTAGTTGAGCTTCCACGAGAGTCAATCAACAGGGTCGATGAGATGAGGAAGGCCATTCAAGAGGGAGACAAATGGATTGGCGGTGTTCGTGTTGAGGCTGAGAGATTCATTGTGGATCTTGTCTCCTCTTTCCAACATGCTTCCAACATCCTCTCCCGTATGGAGAACATTGAGCAGGCATGGAATGATACTTACATATTTCAGGACAAGACTATTCCACGCTTGGCTGCTCTGATGCGTATGCCAGTGCAGACTTTGATTGAAGAGGGGGTGATTCAGGCAGGGGATCGATATGATTTTCCATGTTGGTATTCTGCTGCATTCATTGGCCGAGGTTTCTTTGACACGGCAAGAACAGAGTCGGCCAAGATCGGGAAGGCCATGGGAAATATTCAGGAAGGCGTCTTCAATATGTTGGAGGCATTATTCACGAAAAGACTAACTCCTGAGGAGGTGACGGTGGATGGATTGAAGGGCAGGTTACAGCCATTCTTCTCTGAGATGAGAGTATTTGCTCAGGTGGACTTTGAAAATATCTCCACGTTCTCCGCTATTATTCAGAGCACGCAGGAATCAATCGAGAGTTGGAGAAAGTCTTGTATCCGGCAGGGCCCGATTTGTTGCTTTCGCGGTCAGAGAGAAGAACAATGGGAACAGGATCCTAGACAAGAATCTTCTAGAAGGATAGTGGGCATTAATTGCCCATAGTGGTCAAAGGAGGAATATGCCTATTTTGTGGTCATTAATTGCACCACTCCACCTTCTAGCAGTTTTTAGGGCAAAATCTAGTCTAGGGCTGATGTGGCTCAATCTGAGCTGTCCATTGTAATTTAATCTGGACCGTCCATTTAGATTGGCCAGCTATATAAAGGGGACTCCCCCTCATTTGTACATAATTAGACTAGAGAATAGACATTTTGATAGAGCATAGAGAGACAGTTTAGAGTTAGCATAGTTTCATTGCATAGTATAGTTTGAAGGAGAGGGAAAGTTTTCCCATGAGAACTTTGTAAGGAATTGTTGCGAAAAACTATCATAATAAAAAGAGTTTCATTGATGATGAATTTGTCTTTTGTTATGAACAATTAGCGAGGTTTCTTTGTCCTACTTTAAGTAGGACTTAAAATTAGAGTGATTTTCATTTTCATGCAAGTAGTTAGCTGTGGATTTGTGGTGTTTGATTGAGGTAGCTTCGTTTAATCCATACCACTAGCAACTTGCTGACGGCAAATTTGCCTTATGTGGTCAACTGGATATCATTTCAAACTTAACTTCGATTGTGATTCACGTGTTTGTATGCGTCGTCCTGATGGTATATGCATGCTGAATTGTAATCTGAATACCTTCCGCTACTCCCTTGAAGATTGCACCGATTTTGTTGAAGCTGTCCAATGCAAGGCAAGGCGAAATCCGGTTGAAGTCTGCTGAAGTTAAGCTCCACACATCTTGCATTTAGACTAGAACTTAGATCTTTTAGAACCTTGCATCCATTTTAAATTCCGCGTAATTCTGGTTAGTATAGGAACACACACCTCATTGCTAAATCATCTGTATTGCACAAAAAATTCCCTTCCAATCATTAACCTGCTGTCAGCTGCAAACATCCTAAACAATTGTGTAAGTCACCTCGTGTAAACAGCAAATCACAACGAACCGACTGAGGGTATTCCAAAGCATTTTCGAAACCTTGGAGTTGAACATACGAACTTTCTGGCAATCTTACCGTATGGAATTCTTTGATCAAGAGAGAATAGAGTAGCCTTCGGATACTTTGTTCTGTTGATTGGTGCAGTCACAAAATCACATCAACAATACCAAGCTTGTCTCAAGAGTGCACAAACTTTACTTTGGCAAGAGGCTTGGTGAGAATGTCTGTCGTCTGCTCATCAGTACTGATATACCTCGACTGATCTCAACATATTTAGTTATGTTATGAAACACAGGGTTGACAGAAGGCTTCACACAACTCTGGTTAAATGAATGATAAATGGCTCCATTGATTGTCCAAACAATCTTACAAGCAGCTTCCAAAGCCACACTACTTCTCAAGCTGTCACACAAGCTGCAATATACTCGACCTCTGCGGTGCTCAGTGCCAATGAAGATTGCTTCCTGCTACACCAGGAGATCATTGCAGAACTCAAACTCAAGCCATATCCAACTGTGCTACGCAAGTATCTCAGGATATCCTTCACTGCAACTTGATGTATTTGCCTTGAAGAAACAATCCAATCAATTGTGTATATAAAGGATCCACCAGATATGAACTAGCTGCAGCCTCCTTAAGCTTCATCTTCTTCAGGTTTAGTAGGCTCCCTCTGAATCTTCAAGCACTTGCATCAACCTTCTGACCTCTTCGTCCAAGATTTCCTACAACACTTGCCTCAGTGCACACCTCTGGTATAGTAGAGAGTTCAGGGTAGACCTCCTCGACCTCGTAGTAGATTACTCTATTTTGAATAGGTTTGCGGAGCTACCAATATCAAATCCAGATGACTGTCTTGTGCAATTCTGATCTCAGCAACTGAAGAGGTCTTTCAAGGATTTAACACTTGGCCTTGCAACACTGCAACCTTCACTTCTTCTCAGTGAGTCACAAAACTCCCTCTTGATCCCTGCTTCAGAGATTGCAAAGAAGACTTCTGGAAGTGAACTCCCTCTAGCCACCAACTCAGTCTCATGGCTGCAAGTTGTGACTTCATGCTTGATCATTTCTTTGGCTGGCATGACTTCCTCACAAGATGCCTCAAACTTTTCATCACTAAGCAATCTTTCATCACTTTCTTGCTCCTAGAAATGTCCTGAAAGCATTTTAGAGAGAGATTACTAACAGTTTATAATTATCCAAAGAAATATCAAGACTAGAATCATACAAGGTTTACTATCTCAGGTTATAGCATGAATGCATAAGAATTTATGAACAATATTAAAACATGAATAAATAAATCAACCTATAAGAGAAATATATCAAAAGATCAGAATGAAGGGATAAAGAAACTTATCTTTATTGAATTTTGATATAACTCTTTCTTCCATCTTTTACTCCTCTCGAGAGTGCTAAACTCAGCACAACAAAAGACAATCTGCACAACTACAGATTTCTTGAATGCATTATGTAGTTAGCATATTTAACATCTAACCAGTCCCCTCAAGGTACCATCACAGTCCATGCACAAGAGACTGGTATCGATGTGATCATCCTATCACAATGAAAATGCAGTTTTCTTTTTCATCTCAGAGTCACACTTAGAGACCTACACAACTGACATGGAACCTGGCTTGAAATGAACTAATGGTAACTTCAAGGGATCTTATGTCAGAGATCACCTACTCAAAAGAAACCACAACCTTTTACAAATCACAAAAAATTATTGCAGATCTCAAGACAAATCAACAACATTTGATCATAAATGAATACCACTGACTAGAATGATCCACCTGACTGATTGATCGCCAAAAGATGAGTCTCCCCGGCGAATGTGAACAACACCCCAAATACGAAAGTCCCGATCGCCAACTTCTCAAGCAAAAATTTCTTCTGGAAGACATAGGCTCAAGATTGGGATGTTGGAATGCCCGAAACCCAAACTATTCTTCATCGATGGACTAGTAAAACTTAGTGGCAATAATCCGATAAGGTAACAGAATGGCTGGAATGTTGCGCGCTGATTTCCCTAGCCATTTTCCAATTTTTCACTTCCTCCCAAATAGAGCAAGACTCTTAAATATCCTTATTCAAACTTTTCAAGAAAATTTATGACTGAGACTCCATCGGTGGCACTGAGAAAGTTCCCGACTTCTTCCCAGCGCATTACCCCAGAATTCAAACACTCAGACAACAGCGCAACACTCAAGACTTTGGTGAAAGCAATTACACGACTTCATGTCTGAGCTCCTGAGAGCATCGCAATAGTAATCCCGTGTATTGATTGTGTGTTTTGAATCATCCACTCTTACCGCGTTTTGTGCAGGACCTGGGTTGACAAGGATTTGAAAGTGCCTGAGATTAATTCACACGGAGGTCCATAGCTCTTCACGAATGAGACAGCCAAGGAAGCTATCTCACGAAGACGTCTCTCAGATTTTTGCAATTGAGAGACTCCAACTGTAGTCGGTGATTCGTGTATGCAGATGAATGCTGCTTCTCTTGATGTAGGAGATCACTAACTTTGGTAGGAAGTCCCCAGGCCAAGACTTGCTACACAGGCAATTCCAATATCTTCCAATCAATATTGATATACGACTCGTTTTCTCCAAATATTTCTAGCTTGAATAAATACAAGGTCTAATAGAGTGCCCAGCCGATAATACTTATCCTTTCTTTGTTTCATTTGATCGCTGAAATTTCCAGACGGGCAGGCAACACAAGTGTCTGACATGACTTATTTCCTTGACACATGAAGGAGGCCCAGACAAGATGGCGATCCCTATAGAAGACGCCAACCTTAGAACCATCGCTTGGGTTAATGATTGGTCGCAGGGGGGAATCGCGCTTGAATGTCCCCTTGGCCAGAGCCTAAGCTCGGTCAAAGTAGATGACCCCTCTTTCACCAATCTCCACCGAAGGCTCAACTTGATAGAGGGCAACGTCCCTGCAAATCCTGATTCACAACTCCGATTCTAGTGATTGGTTGCAACAAACAAGCAACTCAACACCTCACTTAGGTCCATTACTTACATCAAGACTGAGCTGCATTTGACATAATTTTGATGGCAAATACAATTCTCTATGCCTTGAATATAGATGCCAAAGAGTAAAGAGATGACTTACACCGCTTAAAACAAATCTGATCAGATCTTTGCTTAAACCCGCTCTGATACCATGTTAGTTTTATGATCAGATTAAAGCAAAAAAAATTAATTCAAAATTAACACAATAACACAGCAGATACCTTGGGAAAACCCTCCTCTTGAGGGAGAAAAACCCAGCAACAATATATCACTTATATATTCAATGTCACAAAGAATGTCTCCTTTACAATCAGCCGATAGATAGGCCAATAATGAGCATCACAATCTGATGCAAACACAATAACAATATGATGCAATCTGCAGATAATAAACTCAGGCACCAACAGAGAATCTCGAACTACTCTTGATGACAACCACACACTATGTGAAATGGGCTTGGATGAATATCAAAATGAATACCAAACGATGAGATGCCATTGACTATAAATACAAGTTAAAGGGAGAGAAGCATCCCTTCAAATCTCCATGTCGGCCTCTATGCAAAGGTCGTGACTTCTAACCACCAAAGGCAACTCCTCATGACAAAAGGTCGGCTTCACTTATTAACAAAAAAATAAAACGTCTATCCATAATGATGATGTCAGCCTCACCAAAAGTTGCGACTTCTTCATGAATCCGAATTGCATAATAATTAATCAACATTTATTATACAAGACGTGTCTCTTCATAAGCATCGCTATTTCTTATAAATTAAATAGACAACGGCTACAATTTAATTTAGCCATTGATGTAAAGGAGAACTGCTGGAATAGACGACCGACGCTGCAATAATCATCAATAGCTAGGAGGGATATCCTTGAAGCAGCTCTAAATTCAATTCAGCAGCATAACATTATCATAATTTCCAAAAGATACAAATGAGAAACAAGGCATCATTAAATAAGTTTCAATGGGCAAATGAATCAACTGTAACTTCCAAGATCAAACCATTCAGCTTCCTCAAAGGGACGCCCATCTCCACAATGTATTAAAAATACTTTAATATCACCTTCCTTGGCGTTCAACTTTAACAACATTAATAAAGATATTAGTTTCTCACTTGGATGTCCATTTAAAAGCCCCACTTTAAAAACAACTTAAAGTCATCGACTAGGCATGGGGGTCCAAAAGCCACAACTGAAAATTGACTTAGTATTGAAACTTAGCTCCAAAAGAGAGAGAGAAGCCAACACCAAAACTGCATTACCTCACTGCCTGAAATAGAAAGATGAACTGGAGATGATTGAGCTACTGTTGGAATGATACTGCCATAAATAGACTTACCAAAAATAGCAAATTGCTATGAAAAGTAATTTTGCAAAACTTCATCTGAACACCAACTGAGCAGTAATCATAACTTACTATAAATAGTAAGTGTCTACAAAGGTTGACTGATTCAGATGCATGTCATACCGCCCTGGAGATCTCTGAAAACCCATAAAAACCCAAAAACCTTTCTTGCATGCAAGGTACCAGAGAGAAATGCATGTCATTTTTCCAACATGCATGTTACCTTACCCTGAAGCTCTCCAAACACCCAGAAAGCTCCAAAGAACAAATTGCCAAAAAACCTACATGCGGGCCCTCAAAAACGCATCTGAAACCTCCTATAAAATAGGAAACCCTAATTTCCATTTCTAATTAGCCTACAGATTTCCAAAAATAGGCTACTTCCAGTGTTCCACGAGGTTTCGCAGACGGGGATGGGGGGATAGCGGGGGACGCGTTTCGGCGACGCGAGGACGGGGGGTCTAAGTTTGGGGGCAACGAGGGGACAACGGAGGGACGGCGGTGGGTGGGCGGCAGGGTGCTAAAATAAATATAGTACTTGAAAAAATAGTTATAAAAAGAGGTATAAGTATAAGAATTATACATCTTGGAGACAACTAGGAGTCTCCTAGATGTCTTGAGGACACCCCAACATCCTTGAAGTCCTAGCAGCGTCTTGGAGACAGCGACACTGGTGGTGGGATGGTGGCGCTAGTGGTGGGCTAGTGAGGGGACGTCCCCCCAAAGTCTTTGAGACATCCTCGTCTTGGAATTGCGGGGTTTTTTGGGGGCGACGCATCCCTGTGGAACACTAGCTAATTCCCATTGAAGAGTGTAGAGCTAAAATGGGAACATTACAAAAAGACATGACCATTCACTTTGCTTTTCCCTTGACTGATTGCTGCCCTTTCAAAACCAATCGATGCCTTTATGAATCACTTTAAAGATAATTGTTGTGGTCAAAGGTAATCACTACATTTAATTAGTGAATTCTATTGCTGCCTTGAAACATTTTATTTGCTGACTTAATTGATAATTCTCATTGCTGCCTTCCATTTATGTGCTATATATTTTACATTAATATATTATATGTTTGTTATTTTATTATTATATTTATAAATTTAATTTATTGTTAATATATTTATTTTTGTAATAATTTTCTATATTTTTTAAATATTTATAGTATCATATTATAATGATTATATTTATAATAATAGTTAAATTGCTAATATTTATATTTATTAATTTTTGACATTTATATTGCTATTCATTTTATTTATTCATTTGCATTTCAATGTTAGGGTTTTTAGTGTTGCTATTTTGAGGGAATGACATGCTCTATTTGTTGATGTTGCAGCGTCGGGCATCACTTCCAGCCACGACTTGAGATAATAAATTTCATATAGCCTTTTGGCTATTCAATTTATTAAAGCGAATATGAATGTGAAGGGGCACTTCACTTGGAAACATATAATATTTAATTATTGTTAATTAATATTTAATTATTTTAATTGAGGTCGACTTCACTCATTCGCCACCTTTTATGGAGACACAACATTTCATTGAGGCCGACTTCTTGTCTTGAAGAGACGCGATCTTTCTCTCCTTCATGTATATAATAGAGATGGCTATTGTTCATTTGTCATTATCATATTCATCCATTCATAAGTTCGAGTTTATCAAATGCAGATCGAAGTCTTGAAAGAGGCCAAGTTCATCACTAAGAGAGATTGACATCAGCATCAGCAAGGAGTTATATATTATTCTGTGATTGCATCAAGTTTTGGTGCTGTTGTTTGGCCTCATAATCAGCCTCATTGTAAAGGAGATTATTGTTTCATATTCAATATATAAGTGATATATTGTTGCTGGGTTTTTCTCCCTCAGATGGAGGGTTTTCCCAGGGTATATGCTGTGTCTATTTGTTTGAATTTGAATTAGAATTTGCTTATTCACATCTGATCATAAAACTAACACTATTACGTCCAGCTTCAAGATTTCTTGATTGGTAGAGCTCGCACCCCTGGACAAAAAAGACTTCACCACAAGCTTCTTCACTGCCAAACACAGTGCCCTGCAAATTAACGGCTGCAATCAGCACTCCTGTTGAGGCAGCATAACTTCATTTATGTGGGAGCAAAAAGTTAAAAGAAAATAAATCAACCCATGCTCCATGCTGCTCGAATTGGTATCTTAAGTTTTTAAGTTTTGGTTTTAAATATTTAGATATTTAATTAATTTTATTTTAATTTTTAATATAATATTAAATGTTTATAAGAACATTTAAAAATATAATATTATAACATACTACAATAGTATATTAGTATTACTAAGTATTTTTTTATCACAATAAAAATATTAAAAAATATAGATTTATATTCTTCAAATTTAATCAAGAATTTTTTCCTTGAATTTTATCATTGAATTTTTTCCTTGACAAATTCGAAATTACACACGAACCTTGTGACGTAGCCTACAACCTGAATGATTTTGGTCCCAATGGTGGTTTCTTCTATGTAATCCAAGTATTTTGGGAATTTATTCACACACAATCCACAGTCTATTAATGTGTCTGAAAGAATATCATCTATTAAATAAAGTGCTTTCGTAATGATGTCTTTCCCGATACCTATACATCCATTTCTTCATTTGGTCCTCATGGTATACATGTTCATGTCAGCTAGAGTATACATTTGAATAGCAACTCAGGTGGCAGCTTGCTTGGGGGTCATTTATTTACAAAATCAATTCTTGTAGAGAAGATGACATCTCTGCAATTCTTCACATTTTACTATTTGTTCCTTGCATGGTTCTCTTTTACCTGCTATAATCCCTTCTTGATTGGCAGGTTCATTACTGAAGATTTGCATCTGCATAGTTGCTTTCATTCTAGCAGCGTTGCCAGTGGTTCTGATTTCACCCAACCACTATCATTTGATTACCTATTTATGTTTTGAACCATTTCTAATGCATCTTGCATTCTTTCTTTCTGTGGAAACATAACCGGTGCTATTGTTTTGAGAGCTCAAAAGACTGTCAATTATTCTTCCTATGTCTCGCCACATTGGCTGATCTTAGGTTGAAACATTATTTATCCTATTGGTCTCCAGGACCACACTGTGTCCATTATTTCTAAGTTTGTCCTTTGTCCATGATCCCCTACCAAAATTTCCCTGCTTATTTCATTGTCTACATTGCACCATATCTCATCTGTATAGTTCATCTGTCTTTAACCATTTAATCAGGAATTGTACATTCATGTCGCTATTCTTACTGTGATTACGCCGAGAGGCGTATTACAATGGCATCCACCAAAACGCAATGTGTAAGGAAAAACTTGACTAAAAATTGACGTTCAAATGACATGCAAATCCATATCCACTCTTGAATCTTATCTTCTTATCTTTTGAAAAAGAAAAACGCAGTCATTATTGTTAAGAGATTTAAATCAAAAACTTTCCTATATAAATGATTTTATAATTTTTTTAAATGCATTTTTAAGTATCATTTTAGTGTAACGAAAAACCATTCAGCTAGAAATTGAAGTTCAAATGACATGCAAATCCATATCCACTCTTAAATCTTATCTTCTTATCTTTTAAAAAAAAATGCAGTCATTATTGTTAAGAGATTTAAATCAAAAAATTTCCTATGTAAATGATTTTGTAATTTTTTTAAATGCATTTTTAAGTATCATTTTAGAAAATGAAATGATTTACATGCAAAAAGAGGAAAAAATAAAATAGAAAGATTGTTTTTATATCTAAATTTAAAATGAATATGAAATTTTATTTAATTCGTTTGTATAGATAATCACTACAATTTAATTAATTATTTAAAAACTAAATAATATATTTTTATAAATTGTAGAAATTAGAATTTAATTTAATTTTAGAATGAAATTTAAGTTTTCAAGATATTGTGGTGATTTCTCTTGCAAACATAGTAAAGAGATTTAAATCAAAAACTTCCCTATGTAAATTATTTTACGATTTTTTTAAATGCATTTTTTAAGTATAATTAGAAAAACTTGAGTACATTTTTATTCTTTACATTTATTTTGACGTTAAAATGACGGTCAATAGGTAATGGATAAATAAGTTTTAAAATTAAAAGGAAAATTGATTAAAATTATATTAGGAAATTGTAAATAAACTCAACAAATTGGAGATTTGCATGAAATCATGCAAATCTGCGTTTTTTTTTTTTAAAGTTAGCTTTAAAACTAGAACCGATTGTTAAAAATGGTAAGACTATTTCAAACTATTCCTTAATAATTAGAAAAAGAACTGATAAAAAAAAAGGGGAAAAAGATAGATTTTTACGTTTTGGAAAAAAAACAGAGATTTTTGCATGTTATGTGAAATAAGAAGAGGTAATTAAATATCTATCGAGAGGATTATTACGGTTGTTTTTGGGGCTCTGGTAAAATTGATTTGAAGTTGCAGGTTTTGCATATTATGGTGAAGAAATTGGGTAAAAAGCTGCCGAAGAGCTTTACAAGCTTGATATTTCATGGCAAGCATAGATCTTTGACACATTTTGGGCATTACAAATTCTCATGCAGTAGCAGAAATCAGTACAATTCTTATGAAGCTCTTACAGAATACCATCGTTCTTCGACTACTGAGGTTGTAGATAGTAATGATGGTTTAATGGATATGAATAGTTTTATGTTTGTGGAAGAAGAAAAGATTGAAGAATATGATGTGGATAGGAAGGCAAAGGAATTCATTGCCAAATTCCATGAACAACTTAGAGTGCAACGCCAGAGATCGCTGATGTTGACCACAAACTGTATCAATTATATTAGCTCTACCTTCTGTATAGAAAAATATCAATTGTAATACAAGGCTATTTTAGTTATGTACAATAAAATTTGGTTTAAGCTCTGCCCAAAGATGTCATTGGAAAGCTTGTGGGATGTTAGAGCAATAAAAACTATATGCCAATTTTCAAAATTACATACCAAGGCCAAAAATAACAACCGATGTTCTTGTTAGCGACTTTTTATCTTCAACTGAAATATTTTCATAGAGTTTGCACTGTCGTTAAAGCAATAACTTTCTCAAATTAAGACTTTCATGCAGATTTTTATTTCTAAATTAAAGATAGTCTTTAAGATTTTTTTTTTAGTTTTTTTTTTAAAACTACCAATCAAAGAGATATGCAAGAGAAAAAACTGATAAAAAAAGGGGGGAAAAGATAGATTTTTACATTTTGGAAAAAAAAACAGAGATTTTTGCATGTTCTGTGAAATAAGAAGTAATTAGATATCTATCGAGAGGAT
>VDFB02349200.1:0-27306 GCA_007258455.2 Sequoia sempervirens
CTACTACCATGCAGTTCCAGACCCATCTCAGCGGTTATTCCGATATACCAGGCAGACACCCCAGATGCCAGCGCCATCCCAGTCATTGGGGACACGGACACGCGGTTTTAGCGATTCACCAGGTGCTTCACCCAGCAGAGGAGCAGGACCTGAGTCTCCACAGAGATCAGACGTGGGGAGCTCATTTGGGAGGTGACAGATTACTGAGTTTTTTGACAGATGCATGATGGACTGTATAGGATGTATTGACAGAGATCAGAGATGTTTGATATCTCTGGATTTTGTACTTTGTCATATGAGGGATATATATATATATGTATGATGGTCATGGGATAGATGTGATGGTATTTTGATATGAGACAGTTCTTATTGACACCATGTAGTATGTTTTTGTTTATGATGGATGATTATATGCATGCGTATATGGTACTATATGTTTACATGGATGGATGTTCTCATGTGTTGGTTTATTCATGTTCTATGATATGAGATGTTCATGTGGGTGAAGAGATGTATATATGGATAATGGATAATTTCACTTGTGCTTATGCATTTTGATTTATTGAAATGTTTATGTGGATGATAGGGATTATGCACTTATGTGTACTTATGGGATTCATGATGGTTTGCATGCCTAGTTGACTTATTTATCATGTATGTATGATGGATTTTTATATGAACTTTGTATATATATGCCATATATTATGTATCTAACACTTTGTGATGCAGGTGGTGATGTATGTATGGATCTAACTTATGGTGATGCAGGTGGCAATGGATATATGATCCTAGTACTTGATGCAGGTAACACACGGCCATAAATGTCGATAAGAACTGTCATGGTAATGAAAGGTGGGTATGGAGGAACGGTGAAGGTGGATGTCATTTGGCATCTGTAAAAAAGTATCAGTATCCTGAGAAGAATGGAAAAAGGGGGAGAATATTTGCACAACCAAAAACCATAGGGCGAGTGTGAATGCAATGATTATGAAAAATGCAATCCTAATTCAATTTATCATCTTTGGAGCACTGGTTTTTGCTATAGCATAAGACACGATACACCAAGGTATAGAGGACCGAGGTAAATTAGTGTCTAATGCATGAGACAAACACGCCAGACAAGAAGGCTATCCCAATACCCCAAAGTCTTGAAAGGAAGACTTTAGTTAGGCCCAGTATTGGGATAACCGCAAAGACAGAAGGATGCCCCAACATAACACAAGACCTCGGGGATCTTGGTGGGTACTATGTGGGACAACCAAGAAGACACAAACAAATAAAAGATCAAGATATGCCCCTATGTGGACTAGTCAAAACACGCCATAATATGATGGATCATGGTGGCTTTGACAAGTGATTATAGGGAGCTCAAATGATAAACGAAAACCAAAAGTATCAAAAGATAACAATCAATTTCAAATGTCCGTTGCCATAGGATCAAGGGGATGGATGGGATTGACGAGGCCTGTTAGGAAGGATGTATCCTGTTAAGACCTATGCTGGATGTTAAGCGAAAAGATCGATATGATAAAGGATATTTAAAATTGATCGGATTTAATGATACAAGTGGGTCTTGTTTGTTTAAGAATTAGCTGGATAAGGGCATAATTTGATGAGACAACCACAAAGGGGACAAGACACAACCTAAAGACCTAGGGGCTCGGGGGCCGATCAAAGATTAGCCTTGCCTACGTGAAAGCGCAGAGCCCTCGTAGTTCACGGAAAATGACCATGGATAAAGCGGAAAGAGGACAATGAGGACCGATGATGGACATAAGACGTGATTGACAAATGCCCCGGGGGAGGATCGAATGACCAACCTTGCCTACGTGAAAGCGCAGGGGCAACGTAGTTCGACAAAAAGATGGAAGTGGGACAAGAGGATGAGAACTGGATGGAGACCGACACGATGGATGATCCTATATGATGACACAGACCGACGGACGAAAGACATAAGTTCAAAGTGGGACATAAGGAAGCTCAGGATGAGGGATAGGTGAAGTGAGCCGTCCAATGCTCAATCAATAAGTACCAAGCGGCCTAGATTGATGCTGGGGGGATGAAAGTGTGGATGATAACATAAAGTAACTAGGATACGAGGTAGATAATGATTAAGCCCTCTATGGATGACGCCTGTTACCAGGTTTTCATCATCCATACTTATCCAAGGCGCCACCAAGGGGTGGTTTTCACCATAGGACGAATTTATTTCTCTTTACTATTTTTTGGATTTTATTATTTTTTGATTTTTTTGATTTTTTTGATTTTTTTGATTTTTTTGATTTTTTGATAGGGTAGACCAAGCGGACTTTAAGCGTAGAACCTTTTGAGATGTAGAATATTGACAGGTTCGTCGAGGGGGTCCCCTTCCAGAGTAGTCAACCTATAAGCTCGAGATCCATATTTAGCAGTTATGATATATGGTCCTAACCAGTTTGCTTCAAATTTGCCTTTCTTGTCACGATCTTGCTGAGTGCGGTGATTTTCCTTGAGCACAAGTTCACCAACTTGGAATTGCCTGGGGCGGACCTTTTTACTGTAATGACGTTTGAGATGATTCTGGTATACTTGTAGATGATCATAGGCCCGTATTCTACGTTCATCGAGTAACTCTAGCTGTGCAAGCCGAGCGACACGAGCATCTTCTTCGCTGATGAGGTTCTTCAAAGAAATTCTCAATGAGGGGAGCTCGACTTCGATTGGCAAGACGGCTTCGGCTCCATATACTAGCGAGTATGGGGTGGCGCTGGTTGGGGTGCGGATGGATGTACGGTATGCCCAAAGGGCGGGATGAATGTGAAGGTGCCAATCTCGTCCAGTGCTAT
Source organism: Sequoia sempervirens (assembly GCA_007258455.2). Lineage (NCBI taxonomy): Eukaryota > Viridiplantae > Streptophyta > Pinopsida > Cupressales > Cupressaceae > Sequoia > Sequoia sempervirens. The sequence continues at coordinate 2,826 of VDFB02349200.1, forward strand.
TGACCACCTTTTTGAGAATGCGAATGAGGGTTTTGTTGGTCGCTTCCGCCTGACCGTTACCCTGAGGATAGTAAGGCGTTGACCAACGATGTTGGATATGGAAGGTATCGCATAGGTGTTTCATGGCTTGATTTTTAAATGGCTTTCCGTTATCAGAAATGATGGTGGAGGGGATACCATATCTGCAGAGAATATGGTAGAGGATGAATTTAGAAATCTGAGTACCAGTGATTTGGGAGAGTGGCATTGCTTCCACCCATTTGGTGAAGTACTCAGTTGCGGTGATGATGAACGTATGACCGTCGGATGATGGCGGGTGAATCTTGCCAATCAAGTCAAAACCCCATTGAGAGAATGGCCACGGTGCTATGAGAGGCTGAAGATCCTGTGCTGGAGCGTGGATCAAATCCGCATGCTGCTGACATGGAAGGCATTTCTTTACAAACTCGCAGGCATCATGTTCTAATGTAGGCCAGTAATATCCGGCCCGTAGGATTCTCTTGGCTAGAGCCATTCCATTTGAGTGGGTCCCACAAATGCCACCATGTACTTCCGTTAGTACCGTTTGGGCTTCGGTCTCATTCAGGCATCTAAGGAGGATTCCATCATACCCGCGACGATAAAGTGTATCACCAATGATGATGTATCGGGATGAACGATGGATGAAGGATTTACGTTGGTTGCGTGTAAGTTCCGGGGGTATGGTGTTCTCACGGAGGTAAGTATATATGTCTTGGTACCACGGGGAGGTGGGACCTACGATATCACACACCATGTCAGTGTCAGGGACATCATACGCAGGGATTAGCAATTGTTCGACCAGAAACTCACACTCTGTCCGATCTTTGGGCATGTCAATCAAAGAACCAATAGTGGCCATGGCATCTGCTGCTTTATTCTGCACACGAGGGATTTGGTCAAACTCTATGGAGGCGAAATACTTTTTGAAGTCGTCCACCATGCGTTTATAGGGTAGCAGTTTGTCATCCTTTGTGAGGAATTCATTATTAACTTGTCTGATAACCAACAAGGAATCTCCAAAGACTTTCAAATGTGTAATGTGCCATTGTTTTGCAATTCTAAGGCCGGTGAGGAGGGCCTCATACTCCGCCATATTGTTGGTGCAGGGAAATGCTATTCTGAAGGATTTTGGGATGTAGTCACCTTGAGGGGTGACTAATAGAATTCCTACCCCTGATCCATTGTGAGTATATGAGCCATCAAAGTATAACGTCCAAGTTGGTGCTTCTGTTACAGTGTAGATTCCTTCATCTGGGAATTCAGTGTTTATTGGGTAGGCGTCTACTAGTGGTGCTTCAGCCAATTGATCAGCAATAACCTGTCCTTTAATAGCTTTGCGCTCTACATACTCAATGTCAAATTCGCTTAGCAACATGACCCATTTGGCCATGCGGCCAGTCAAGGTGGTCCTAGACAACAGATATTTCAGAGGATCAATTTTAGCAATTAGTTTGACTGGGTGACTGAGCATGTAATGTCGGAGTTTCTGTGTACTGAAGACCAGCGCAAGGCACGCTTTTCCATAGGAGAGTAATTTAACTCATAGCCGACTAGTGTTCTGCTGATGTAGTAGACTGCCCTTTCTTTGAGTGACTCATCGTGCTGTGCCAATAATGCCCCCAGTGCGACTGAGGTAGCAGAGATATAAAGTAGGAGGGGTTTTCCTAGAATAGGCGGCATCAGAATCGGGGGATGAGCTAAATATTCCTTGATTTTATCAAAACCCATTTGGCACTGTGTTGTCCATCAGAATGTAGAATCTTTCTTCAAAAGATGAGTAAAAGGTTGACATTTATCTGCAAGTTGGGCTATAAACCGCCGGATGGACTGCATTTTTCCCTGGAGGCTTCTTAACTGCTTTAGATTGCGTGGAGGCGGCATGTCTAGAATAGCCTTTACTTTGGCAGGATCAACTTCAATACCCCTGCGGGAGACTATGCAACCCAACAATTTCCCCGATGTGACACCAAAGACACACTTTTTTGGATTCAACCGCAACCTATAGTGCTCTAGTCGCTCAAATATCTTCTTCAGAATGGCCGAATGTTCTGCTCGTGTCTTGGACTTCCCTAATAGGTCATCAACATAATCCTCCATGATGATATGGATGAGGTCATGGAAGATAACTGTCATAGCTCTTTGATATGTTGCCCCTGCGTTTTTGAGACCGAAGGGCATAACGTTGTAGCAGAAGGTGCCCCAAGGAGTTGTGAAGGCAGTTTTGTGCTGGTCTTCTGGTGCAATTCGGATCTGGTTGTAACCGGAGAAGCCATCCATGAGGGACAACATCTCATGTCCTGCCGTTAAGTCTACTAACATGTCAATATTAGGAAGAGGGAAATCATCTTTGGGGCAGGCTTTGTTGAGATCCCTAAAATCTGTACAGACCCGAATGTCACCATTTGGTTTAGCAACAGGCACTATATTAGAGATCCATTCGGAGTAGTCAATAGGTCTGATGAAACCTGCATCCAGTAACTTCTCCAGTTCTTTCTTCACTAACAACGCCACTTGCGGATGCATCTTACGAAGTTTTTGCTTGACGGGCTTGGTGTCTGGACGAATGTCTAAGTGGTGAACCACTAAAGCAGGGTCTAAGCCTGGCATGTCTGAATATGACCAGGCGAAATTGATGATGCCTTCTTGGAGTAGCTGCGTAAAGATTGGATATTCTTGTTCAGATAGTGACTTGGCTACATAAGTGATCTTCGAATTTTCAGCAGTTCCCAAATTAACTTCTTGCGTTTCAATCGTGATAGATGACCCGCGATACTGAAGTTCCCATATAAGGGGAAGATGAACATCTCTCATCTTCCCGCCGAGGTTTTCGCCAGATAGCCCTTTATTTTGACTTTTCTAGGTCGTGAAGTTACTGGAGGTTTTCACTTCATAGATGACCTCTTTATTTTTCTGATTTTTTATTTTTATGCATTGGAGGTTCATCTTCCCCAATCCCATAAGGTTGACGTAGGTGTCCGTAGTCATACTGACAGGTGTGGTGTTGTGTAGGTCCCAGTCAATGAGTTCAGGGTGACGAAGGGATAGGCTGATGGTGCAAACAGATAGGCATTCGAACATGGAGGATAAATCAGTGTGATCGACATCATCGTATGCATGTATGATGGATTCCTCCTCGGGTATGTCTTCCAATGAGCCATCGTCCACAGTGATACTATTGGAAGTATTAGATGATGTTGCGGGACTCTTTTGCTTTCTGTCATACCCGATGCCCACATTTTTTGGTAGCAGAGACGTATCAATGGGTTGCAATCGCCCTTGTTCCTCTTTACCTAGGCCTCTACCTTGGTAGTTATGTTTTTCCACAAACTTTGTTGGCCAAGGATATTTTTCCTGAAAATATTTCTTTAGAGGGGTTTCTGGTTCGAGCTCTTCGCGGTAGACCCACTGACTTATATCTTCTTCTGGCGCATCTGTTTTGATACTCGGAGATACAAAGGTGGTGGTAGGAATATTTTTGCCACGGAAGGTGACAGTCTTGTCCTCCTTTGGGGTAGCATGGGGAGGTTGACCATACTCATGTGGCGATGGTGGCATGGTTGCTACATTCAGAGCAGTATGCATTTCATACTCGCCACACCCTTTGTCAATGATCTGAACTTTTGTGACCGTAGGATCAGTGGAAGATGGAGCCGTTGTTACAGTGGAGGATGATGGATCGGAGGATGATGGATTGGAGGATAACGAGTGGGAGGTCCCCATTTTGACCCCAGGACAATAATGTAAATGGGGGAAAGATGCTTCTAAAGCTTGACAATACTCAAACGGTTGGGGGTCGGCATAAATGGTGACCTCCTGTTCATTAACTGGGAATTTGAGGCATTGGTGGTATGTGGATGGAACAGCCTGCATAGCATGGAGCCACGGGCGGCCAAGGAGGAGATTATATGGTAAGTCCAGATCAAGGACATGGCAAGTAGTATATTGGAGCACGGGTCCCACTTGTATAGGAAGACTGATGATACCTTCTGAATTTCTCTCTGCATTGTCATAAGCCTTGATTGTAATTATCTGGTTGCTTAGGTCCGCTTGAGAATACCCTATCTGTTTTATGAACTTCAAAGTACATAGGTTAAGGGCAGAGCCATTATCTACCAAGACCCTTTTTATCTTATGACGGGCAATTATGACCTCGATATGTAGGGGGCGGTTGTGATTGGTGCCGATGTTGGGCATATCATTGTGGCTAAAATGGAGGTGGTGAGAAAGAGCCAAGTGTCCCACCAGAGCCTGGAATTGTGAGGGGTCGATGTCGTTTGGGACATGGGTTTCTTGCAAGGCTTTATTAAGGATTTCTTGATGTACTGGGGAAGACTTAAGCAAATCCAGGATAGATATATGAGCGGGAGTCTTCCTTAGGTGATCAAGAATGTTATATTGAGAGGTTACAGGAGCGGGTAGGATAGGTGTGGAGGCTGCAGGGACGGTGATACGGGCTCGTCGCGTAGTCACAGCACATTGTGGATCTTTGGCTTTAACGTGGATCATGGATATTCGGGGTTCAACCTGCTCAATGTAATGAATAACGCCTTCATAATTGAAGGGCACATTCTTGTAAGTCACATTATTGGTGCTGTTGTCTTGGGGATGACTAGTGGAAGTGCTAGGACCTTGACTGTGGTTGGGGAAGGCGTTTTGATAGATTTGCAATTGAGCATTGGACGACGAAGGTTGACTGGGGTCAACCTTGATATCTCCTCGATCAATGAGATCTTGGACATAATTTTTTAAACCTTGACACTTATTCAAGGAGTGTCCCTTGATTTTATGAAAGTCACAATACTCATTGTCTTTAAACCATGCCGGCTTGGGTTTGGACTCATCGAATGGTTTGGTGACAGGATAGGTGATGGGATAATTGATTTGTAACAATTTATTGAAAACCACACTCAAGGGTTCACCCAATTGGGTGTATTGACGTTTGGTGTTCCCCTGGTTTCTTTGGTTTGACTGTTGAGGGGGACGAAGTCAAGCAGATCATATGGCTGGGGTACTGCATCGCTGTTGCCCTTTGGGATGCATTAGCCACTTGGACATGTTTGGTGTTCCATTACCCATCATTCACTACATTTTTTTTTGTTCCAAAAAAAATCATGATTTATCTCCGAATGACCGTTCTTTGTCATGACTGTGTATTTTAATGTGTCCTTTGGCGATAAGGGCACGTTCAAGGATAGGTCCCTTTCCACTATCTCAGCGAAAGTGGTGACACAGTGTAGTCTAAAATTGTGGGCCATGTCGGGATGTGAATTTTCCACAAAAAGAGTGACCATGTATTTTTCTTTCAAAGGATTTTTCATTCGACTGGTTAATGCACGCCACCGTTGGAGGTAGCTGGTAAAGGTTTCTCCATCCCGTTGCTTCTCTTTCAGGAGATCTAAGGTGTCAGTATCCTTTTGCAAATTGAAGGAGAAGTAGGAGACAAACTGTTCTGATAATTCTGCAAAGGTTTTTATAGACCCCTTTTCAAGAGTCATAAACCAATCTAAAGCGTGGCTTGCTAGACTTCTCGGAAACAGACGTAAGAGATAGTTATCATTATACATGACTTCTTGACATTGTGCATAAAACTCTTGCAAGTGGGCCTTAGGGTCTTTGTCTCCTTTGTACTTGTCAAATTTTGGGATCTCGAAGTGTTTAGGGAATGGGATCAATGAGATGGATGGATCGAACGGATATGGGCATATATCTTCAAATTTAAAGGATTGTTTTGTGCCCCCTGCTTGAAGGTCCTTAAGGGCAGCCTTGATTTCCAACAAGTCCGAACTAGCTGGTGGTGGGTTGGGGGGATATGGATGATAGAAAGATGAGGGATCTTGTTGAAAGGGGGTTGGATTGTTAAAATGTGGGTTGGGCTGATTGGATGATGACATGACTTGATGATAAGGTAGGGGGTTTTGTTGGTATGGGGGTTGTTGTTGTGGGACATAATATGAATTTGTTTGGTGAAGGTGTGGGGTAGGTTGCTGAGGGACTTGGACGGGACGTTGCGTGTTGGCCGGTTGGTATTGAAGGTATTGTTGTGATTGTTGGGAGGTTGCATAAAACGGTTGTTGGTGAAATTGTTGTTGATTATGGTGGTAGTAGTGTTGTGGAGGTTGTTGTTGTGGCATCGAGTGTTGCATGGACTGAGGTGGGATATTATGTTGTGGTTGGACCTTTGGACGTAAAAGGGACGCAAGAAAGGGATATATGGTTTGGGTAGGTAGTTGAGATGGATTGCCTTGTGGTTGGTAGGATGGTTGTTGTGAAGAGGTCAAAGTATTGGGTATAGGCTGTTGCGGATGAGAGAGCGGGGGTTGTGTGGGCACACTTTGTAAAGGAGGTTGTTGGGTTCCGCTCGGAATGTTCAGCTGGGGTGCGCCTTGTGGTGGTATTTGAGGTGGGATAGTAGAGTGGGGAACCTATTGAGGTGGTGTGTTGGTGGTCCCAGGAGGAGGAAGCGATGTAGCAAAGGAAGTACCCCCAATATTGACTGTAGGTGGGTTCAAAGGAGGGGGTGCGGTTAATGTTAATGGCGGAGATTGCGGAATGTTTTGTGGCATGCCATAAGCGAAAGGATTATTGGGATCGGGCACCTGGGATCCCCCTATAGCTGAGGTCGAAGCATGTGGGGGATAATTAACCCGATAAAGGACGGCATTTCCAAATTCAGGTTGATGCCAACCCTCAATTGGAGGAACATTGGAAAAGTATGAACCTTCGGGTGCATTTTGGGATCCTTGGAGTACGTGAGATGGGGCACCCTTATATTTAGGCAAGTCAACATTTGAGGGAGGTTTAACACCCTTCTCAATCAAGTGGGCCAAGATTTCTTCCCCATGCTTTGCAAGCAAACGGTCGGTCATTTGCACATTGGTAGGATTGCTAAAATGTTCCTCAAGTGTGAGTTCAGGTTGATTAACCATGCTCTCTTCTCCATGTGGTGAGTTATTCTGATTCTCACTGTTGGAGTGTGATGAAGTACCATTGTGAGGGTCATGTAAGATGTTGGTACCCTTGTTGGGATCTGATGAGGTGTTGTTGAGATCTTGGGGATTGTTGGCTTGGGCATTTTGAGCTTGAAGGTCGGCCATCTTCTTTGCTTGTGAACGGGTCTGAACGGGCATGCAAATGCTAGATGAGTAGGTTAATGCCTTTGTCAAATGATTTGATTGTGATGGAGAGTGGATTGGATCTTATTGGACTTCGATCAATTGGATTGGATTTAAATTGGATTGGATTTGGATTGATTTGATTTGATTGGATTGGATTGATTTGATTTTGATTGGATTTGATTTGATTTTGATTGGATTTGATTTGGATTTGATTTCGATTGGGCTCTTTTGACTCGATTGATTGGATTTTGATTTTGATTGATTGGACTTGATTCTGATCGATTGGGTTTGATTTGGATTAGATTGATTTGATTTGATTGATTGATTGGATTTGATTTTGGATTTTGATTTGGATTTGATTTGATTTGATCGGATTGGATTGGATCGGATTGGATTGATTGATTTAATTTTGCTTCTGATTGATTGGATTGGATTTCTTAGGATAGGATTGATTGATTGGATTGATTAGATAGGATTGAGAGACTTCAAACTTGATCAATGGAGATTACCTTTAGTAACCCTAGAGCTTTGATTGACTGATAGGATGATTACGGCACCGAATCCACCTTAAGCTAGGAATGGATTGATTGGGCCAAGGATGATAACTTGCAACACCGAATTCACCTCAAGATGGAGGCAAATTGATTGGGGTTGAAGTTAAAGACCAATAATCAAGTTCAAGCGCTATAGTCAATTTTAGATAATCACTTTGTAATGCAAGGTTAAGGCGGTTTGGCTATGGGTGGTGTTTAAGAGGTGAGAATGGCAAAGTTGTAATGTTTGTTAGGTGAGGGTATTGACTTGTGAATGGAAAATTAAAATGAAAAGGTAGATTAGAAGTGATTTGTGAAAATTTGGGGTGGTAGAATGGGGGTTTAAATGGATGAAATGGAGGTTTTGGGAGGCTTAGGATAATGGGATGATAGTTGGGAATGATTAAGTGGTGATTTAGAGGTTAAATGAATCCAAATGGGGTACTTTCGGGGTGTTGACAGCAAAATCAGGGGCGTAGGCAGCGTTCTGTAGTGAATCAGGGGCGCTACCGCGTTTCTGCAGCAAAACAGGGGCGCTACCACGCTTCTGCAGCAAAATAGGGGCGCTACCACGTTTCTGCAGCAAAATAGGGGCGCTACCACATTTCTGCAGCAAAACAGGGGCGCTACCACGTTTCTGTAGCAAAACAGGGGCGCTACCACGTTTCTGCGGGAACAAGGCTTGGTTTTTTGATGGCAAAGGCTATGGCAAGGACGCAAAATGATGAAACAAGTCAAAAGTATCAAAAATTTGACAAAAATTTCCACAAGGAAAAACCTCAAGCAAGCACAATCCTATGATTAATATTACGGGTATGGCAAGGCAAAGTCTTAATCTAGGATGCACAAGGCTTCTAGGGAGTCCTCGATATACTCTCGGTACGCGAGGCACAACCGTGAACACCAGTCCGTCACAAGCTGCTGAGTCTGTGGAACCCCAACAGATATCGAAGGTTTCTGACTAACTCTTCAATATCTATCTAGGTATCACCCTAGCTTCGACGCCCGCCAATTAATATCATTTATCGCTAACCTGATTAGTACAACTTTCATTCTCCCTTTTATATACCCCACGGTGACATCGGTTGTAAATGGAATCGCCCCTCGGGGTGATGAAATCCCCTGCTGTCCCACTAAAAGAAGACACCAATCAAGCCTAACTACTCCTGCCACACGGGCGCAAGTGCGGGAAAGTGAAAACAAATCAATGCCCCCTTGGGTAACACAAAAGTAAACAACCACAGCAAACAATGAGATTTTATCCCCCTAATTAGACTATGTTTGAGAGCAGCAAAGATAATTTTTTTGAAAGTCTGATTATGTAGATGCCCCCTGCAAACAAACGTTAGTTGTCTTCCTTCTTTTTCGCCTTTTGGTCAATTTTTGCCACAATATGCTGCAAAAATGTTAGTGAAAAATAGCAATATTCTCGCCAAAACAACGTTAGAGAGTTATCACGTAACTATAGCAAAAACGAAGCCAAAACGCCCATTTTACCCTCAAAATCGTATTGCTGGCTGGCCGCGAACTCGCAGCGATACCGCCGCTATCAGAAGCGGAAATTAACTCAGTACCGCCGCAGCTCGCGGAGGGATACCGCCAGCTCAGCGGCGCTACCGCCAGCTCGAGATACTGCCAGTCGTAGAAGGGCCACAAGCAGTCAGAGGGTGTCGCCGCCAGCTCGCGGATATCATAGCCTGCGGAAGGGATGCCGCCAGCTCGCGGAGGGCGCCATAGTTCTCAAAGCGCACCGCCAGCTCGCGGAGGGATGCCGCAGTCGGTGAGGATACCGTGAGTTCTCACATGCCGCAGCTCGCGGAAGGGCCGCCAGCTCAGAAGCGTACCGTCGCAGAAATTGCGATGCCGCCAGCTCAAGCGAAGTTTTTCCGCGGAAAACTTAACTCAAAGAAAGATTAAATGCAAGACCCGTATGTGGGTCCCACCGGGCGTGCCAGAAATGTATACCTTGATATTTTATGCTACTCTAAATGTGTGAATCTAACTAAGAAACATGAAAGACAAAACACCAAGGACACACCTCAAGATTAGCCAAAAGAGAGTTACAACGAAAAGGAATGCAAATAAAATGAAACACAAAACACTTTTACCTCCCTTGTTGTTGAAACTTCTTTGATTGGCCCTTGCTTGGATGGGTTGTGTGCTCCTTAGATGATAGATTGAGTGATTAAAATGCAAGCTTCAATATGCAAAATGGTGGACAAAAGATGGTTGAATGATCTAAAATGACTTGGACAGCATGTAGTTGTGAGAGTGCAAAGTGTTGAAAATGCAAAATGACAGCATAAGGGTGTAAGATAGCTAAGTGTTGTGGAAATGCCCTTGAGGAGGGGGTATTTATAGAGGAATTTGAATTCTCTAGAGAATTCAAGGTCAAGATTGCTCCAACAAGGCCAAGATGAAGGGCTATGGTGGGTTGAGAACCCACAAGCCCTCACATCTTGACATGTGGAGGGTGAAGTGGACAAGAGGATATGAGGTGGAGATGAGTTGTCAAAAAGGTACATGAGGTGGAAAAGGACATGCACCTTGGGGGATGAGAGGATTTCCACAAAAAGGGATTTCTTGTCCCCAAGTGGGAGTGAAAGGGACTTTTGAGGAATTTTAGAATTCCTCAAAAATCTACATGGGAAAAGGAAAGGTGGTTGGGAGGATAAATGTGAATTAAAAATTCACATTCATAAGATGATCTAGAAGATAAAAGATGGGCTCCAAAAAGGTGGGACTTGGTCACATGTGGAGATTGTGACAAGTCCAAGGTTCTAGAAGCCTTGGGAGAATGGAATGTGAATTAAAAATTCATATTTAAAGGAGGGGAGTCTAGAGAAAATAAATGTGAATTAAAAATTCACATAGGAGAGAGGGTTATCATTAAAAAGGAAAAAAATGGAAGAATTGACCAAAAAGAGGTGCTAAATTTAGTTAATGATTTTGGTTAAGGTTGTGCAAATATTGGATTAGGCTAATTAACAGAAGGTTAGAGGCAAGTGGCAAATGTTGGAGGATGTGACAAGGAGAGAGAAAGTGAGGAATTTTAAATTGATTTTTAAATCAAAAGGAGGATAAGTGACTAAATTAAATAAATTAGTGTATTTATTTAATTTAGAGAGGAATAAGTAAAAGACAAAGTATTAATTATTAAATTAAATACTTTATCAGATGAGACAAGGGGGTAATATTAATTTAATAAATTAATATTAATATGATATGGAACGCAACAAATTTAATCATATGGAAGTGATTAAATTTAGGTATCTACACAAAGTTAGCAAAGCAAAAAATTGAAATAACATCATTTGTAATGGTCATTTATCAAAGAATTCATTCTAAACAGGAACCCTCAAAACAAGCAGAATCAAGGAATGAAGGTGACACTACCACCATACTGGGGGAAACTATGTCTCAAGAAAACTTCAACATAGGGAGCACAAAGAATCCTTCTGATGAAACCAATGCCAATACTATAACTAGCCACGTCATGAATCTTCATCCACCCATCACCCCATCCATGAATTGGGACCAACATCAAATGAAAGAATTGAATCAAAGTTTAAGGAACATTATCAAAGCAGAAGAAACAAGGAAGCATAATGGACAAATAAAATACACATGGATACCAAAACACACAAACAAAGATTATCCCTATCAAACTCCATCAGTAAAAGAAACTATGGGGAAAAGTAAAAAAGGGAAAAGTATCCATCAAAGATTTCCATAAAAGCAAAAGCAGGGTTTTCAAGTGACGTACAAAGTGTATCAAGCAGTTGGTCCCAATTCCATGCACACTTTCGTATCGACCCATCATTGCTCAGCTTCCCAAATTTGGAGAGTCAAAAGTTCCAAACTTTCAACCAATCCATCTCTTATCCCTAAACACACTCCATCCACACCTCCACGCATGATATCCAATTCTTGCATTGACCATGTATTGGCAACGACCCTTCATCATAAGGATTTAGAAGGCACTCTATTGTGATGTACGCACAAAGACAAAGTTAACTCCAGTATCGACAAAGTAGATAAAAAAACTCAAAAGTTGTATTCAAGTGCATGTATCTTAGCAAAGCAACTTCTTCAGGCAGTATATCAATCGTGGCACATTATGATAGGGGAATTTACATCAGCAACACCTTGTGATCTAGCATGAGCTTAAAATATTTTGAAAAAATCAAATAAATTAAAAAAATATGAAAATCCAAAAAAATTAGAAAAAGGATTGAAAATAGTAAAGAAAAAAAAATCATCCTCTAGTGAAAATCGCATGGGCGGCACTTTGGGAAAGACCATGACGAAAACTTGGCAAACAGGCATCATGTGTAGAATTAAGCATCTACATGCACCACTTTAGGTTAAAGCATCTTATCCCATCCATAATAAAGCCAACATTCCATCCATCTTATCCATAATAAATCCATGCATCCATGAACCATTTATCCAATCCATTTTTCATCCATCTACATCCATCATCCAAGTTCTCTTGATCTTGATGAAAGTTTGGGGCACACTTTACACTTGCTTATGGTAAACATCTTGACATGGGTCATTTTCACTGATCCTATCCTATCCAGCATTATCTGAGCCATGAAACATTATCCAAATGAACATTCTCTATCTAAACACCTTATATTATCACAAGATAATCCTTGACATCCTTTGCATGCTTTCCATATCCATAAATCCATATACCTATCCAAGCATCCATCCATGGCATTCCATACATTGCTAGAAATTGGGGGTAGATATTTACATCTTGCTTAAAGAATAAATCTTGATCTATATCCTCCAACTTATGTGGTGATCCTAACATTGGAAAATATGAAGTCAAATTGTTCAAGCATCTGTAATCCAAAAATCCAAATCACAAGCCCATGGCTTATTTTGACAATAATATGTTCCTTATTAGGCTTCATCTTTCATCGAACATCAATCCAAATAATCACTATCAATCGCATCTAACGTGTGCTTCAAACATCACACCAAATCATTCGAACAACTTTTGTTCCAAATCAAGCTTCATCAAGCCCGATCGATCAAAATCCAATCAATCCATCATCTTGGGATATCCATCCTAATCCTTTTGTTGCTTAACACTATCTTTACATTATTGTGCATCCTCAACAATGTTATTATCATCAATCTCATCAACATCTCAATCCTTGTGTTGCTTAACACTATCCTTGCATTATCGTGTATCCTTAACAATGTTATCATCATCAATCCATTGATCCAATTAATCAACCTCAGCTTGGTTTTGAACAAAATCCAAAATGGACATATCCATATCTAAATCGTCAAAATCATGTGAAAATCCAAAAAAATCAGAAAATCCAAAAACATCCAAAAATATCAAAAAATCAAAAACACTCAAAAAATCAGAAAAACATCAAAAACATTAGGAATCCGAACTTTTCTCTGAGCTTAAACTAGGCAAGGCTAATCTTTGATCAGCCCCCAAGACATCAAAATCCAAAAACAATCATAAAATCTTAGAAAACCAAAAAAAAACATTGGAAAATCCAAAAAATCCAAAAATATTTGTAAAACATCTTGAAAATACCAAAAACAGCCTCAAAAACATTGCAAAACATCAAAAACATCCAAATATTTGAAAAAATTCACCTGTCCCATTTTTCTTTCACCCGCAATAATCAATCATCCATAATAAACTGATCGTCACCTTCATCCTTTGGGAATACAAGTAGAAACAATCACAACAATCAGGAAAATCAATCTTCAATCGTAAAATCAAAAGCAAACAACAAACATTTAAAACAAAATAAAACTCTTGATCAATTGCAAACATGTCAATCAACCTTATATCAATAGCCTATCAATCAACTTATCAACCCATCATCATCCTATGCAATGCATGTCCTAGGATATATCGTTTCGACAATGGGCATCATTTTGGATATCACCTTGGATTCTTATCCTATCAAAACACATCCCTTTGGTTGAAGGTATGAAGAACATTGGCTTGTTTGTGTGCTTGATCTTTTCTTTTGGTTTATCTTAGTGTGCTCATTCCAAGGACCTCTCAATGATGTCCCCAACGAAGGGATTTAGAGAGATAGGAATGGGGCAACGATCATTATCTTTTTTATTTTTTGCACTTGTTGGACGTTCTTGTAATATAACTTGGTGAATACTTTCTTTGTTAGATACATCCTAGCAAGGTTTCCATATGTCAAGTGTGAACAAGAATACTCCTATTTGTTTGTTGAGTCAAAGTCCATCACACTAGGTACAATGCCATCCTGGTTCTCTATACCTTGATGCATCGTATCTAGGTGTGTTATCAAACAATAAGGTAATTGGCCCTTTTAAAGTCCCAACTCCTTGGTAATCAAATCATCATCATCATCATCATCTCATGTCTTATTGGAATCTCTTGTTTTCTTCTATCTCTTACTTTTCGCGCTAACATGGTTCCATGATAGTTAATCATAAATCAGCGCTAATGCATCCATCCTACATCCACAAACTATCTGCATATCATGTCATATCATATAAGAAACATTGATCATCTTGCATGCATTGCATTTCATCATTGCATAATATAGATTGGTTATTCTAGGCATCTCATTAACCATAGATTTATTATCTAGTGCATAATCATAAAAGCATCATCATATCATATCATGAACATCCATATCATCCATGCATCATCATATCATCCATTGCATATAATCATCTCATATATATCATCAATAATGTAATTGACATGGTACAAATCAAGATCAAGTGTGTGTAATATATCAAAATAGGCACGAGGCTAGCCATGGCTAATAACTATCTACATCATCAAATTTGTCTACATCAAATATTCGAGTTGAACTAATCTTGAACCTCTTTGTCGAGAGATCAACCCTCAAATCAAACCTCTTCGCTCAATCTCTTGAGGGGGCAGTATACCAGTGTAATTTTTCATTCACTGGGGCAACAGTGGGGCATCTAAAAAAATCATAGAAATTTTGACTTTTGATCATGGGAAGGTTATTCTTTGAACCAACGCAACAAGTGCATCACTTCAAAGAGGGGAAAAATTTAGACATCAAAAATATACAAATTGATGTCACACACTCGATCCTGATCTACTAACATCACTTCATCCTAAATTATCCCTCTGTCTAACCATTTAATCGAATATCCTTATTTGATTAAAGTCATCATAATTCCCCTTTTAATTAAATAAATCCCTCAATTTAATTAAATCATTGTCTTTGTGTAATTAGCTAGGTCATTTCATCTTCCTATCTTTATTTAATTAAATAATCCATATTATTTAATTAAATCTCTAAATTTAATCTAATTAAATTAAATAAATCAAGCATTTATCTAATTTAATCTAACATCACCCCCTTTGGTTAAATAAATCAAAATATTTATTTAACTAGGTCTTAATCATTTTCATTGCTTTTTTATTTATTTCAACCCACAAATCTAAATCAAATGGTCAAATCAGCTAATATCCTTTAAATTAATCAAATCCTAATTAATCTTAATCTTAATCCATCAAATCCTCTAGATTTTGCAACTTGCACATGAAAATCAATTTAATTGATTTATAAATCATCTATTTTCATTCAAAAAAGGCATCCAAGAGGGAATATTCCTCCAAGTTTGAAATCTCCCCCCAAATCACTTGTCCATCCAACAAAGCATTTAAAGCTCTTACATTGTCTCTTACATGTTTCCCACTTGGCATTTAACTCATCTTTCATCCTCCCTAAACATGTCATCTCATCAAATTCAAATTTCAAACTTGTGCATGGATCAAAATGTGCTCAACCTTCATCCTATCAAATGTTGACAAGTGGCACCTTGCCATTGGTTGAATGTTAGTCCCACATTGCTTCATTTTTGGCATTCATCCATCTTGGTATTGTATGAATAAAGAACTCATATCCTCATTTCATCATCCACAATTTATGCAAAGTTACCATGCTCAAATATTTCTCAAATTTCATCCATTATCCAGAAGTTCATAGCTAGGTTTTTTCAGATTTTTGTCTTGGAGCACTCATCTCTCACAAAAAAAGTGGATCAATCATCTTCGACACATCAAGTTTGCATCTTAGGAATTGGGAAAGGGCCAATTTTCACATCAAATTGGCACCAATTCCCCCATGGGATCATGAGTTTTCACATTTAAATTAGGATTCAATCTATTTTGTTCTTTTTATCATGCTTTTCATTGTTTTCTTTCCTACTTTGAGTTTGTAAATGGATTTCATGGGTAATCCTTGTTTTGGCTTGCAATCTCTTGTCTAACCTATTTATCCTTGTTGTTTTGTAGGTACCAAGGTTGGGGTTCGCACAATCATATCTAGGTTCTTCCTTTTCCACCAAAAATAGGTAGTCCTCATGATTGATTCATCATTTTAGATTTCATCATTCTCATTGACATAGTAGGCCTTCTTATTGATCTTCTTAAACTTTTCTCTTAATCCTTTTTCTGAACACCTACTTGCTAAATTACCAATCTTTCCACATCTAGAGCATTTAAGAGGTAACATACCTTTGTACTTTCTGGTACCTTTATTCAATTTCCTTGTGAATTTTTCTTCAAACTCTTTTGAACTTTCATCATTTGGATCCTCTTCTATTTTTGTGGCTTTGAAGGTTGTTTCAAATTTCTCCTTTTCTTTTCCAAATTTCCTCATCTCAAATGTGGTTAAAGTGCCAAATAGTTGCTCTTTGGTGAATTTCTTCGGATCATAAACTTAGCTGAGATCTTATCACTATAACTATCCAGTAAGGTCATCGAAATCTTCTCTATTACATCATCATCTATTAGAGTACTTCCTTGATTTTTGACTTCATTTACTACACTATCAACCTTTTGAAAGTAGCTTGCTATGTCCTCACCTACTTCCATCCTCAAGTTCTCATATCTATGCTTAGTTGTCAACTTCTTTGATAATTTGACTCTATCATTTCCTTCATAGATTTCTTTCAACTTTTCCCAAACTTCATAAGCAGCGCCTAATAAAATAATTTTTCTTAACTCAGTCTTAGACAAACCACTAAAGATTGCATACCTTTCCTTTTCATTCTCTTCATAGGTTGAAATCTCATCTGTAGTAGAAACACCTTTCGATGGTTCAACATATTTTGTCTCAACATCTTTCCAATTCTTGTAGCCTAGAGAAATTAGGTAACCTCTCATCTGCACTTTCTAGAAACTATAGTTGAATCCATCAAATACAAGAATTGTTAGTTTGTGTGCCATCAGATCTACCCCAAGTAGTTAAGCTCTTCTTTGAGGAACCAAAGATCTAATACCAATTGTTGAAGAATTTGGATAAATATGAGGAGGGTGAATCATTTATTATAAAAAAAAAATCTTTACTTTAATTAATCTGGATCAAAGCTTAAATCAATTAGATATTAATCAACATGAAAGTAAAAAACAACACAATGCACAAATGAACACTAGAATTGATGTGGAAACCCAAGAAGGGAAAAACCATGGAGAATAATAATTCTCAATTATAAAGCACCAATTAAGGTGACATTAGTTAAGGTGATTTTTACAAAGGCTCACTGCCAAATTTCTCACTGTGGGGTGGCTCACTGCAGATTGGGCTCACTGTCTGGCTAGAATAGCCAAAGATACAAAAAGGGCTCACTGCCAAAAGAGAAAGGCTCACTTCCTACTAAAAAAAACTCACTACTAATAGAAGAATGATGAAAAGAAATCCACCACTAAAATAACTGTCACCAACAACACCAAATAAAATCTCACTGTCTACTGCCTTTGATCATATACTTTTGCACAGTTCACAATGTTTGGATATTCAGATTCACATTCATCGCACTTTCTTGCATCAAACAAAAACATATTATACTTATACCATTTCAATCCTTCATAATCTCTCAAGTTGGCTAAACATAAATTCATAATTCCTAAGTCGGCCAAGCACAATTTGAAATAGGTCACCACAAAAACATTCCTATAGTAGAGAATAATGAAACATGAAACAAACATAGCTTATTCACTCAAATCAACATGCTACATGATATCCAGAACCAAAGAATAAGATATACATGTTATAATGCAAATCATGTGCCAGAGCACATTAACCAACTGCCAAATCAGTTTGAACCCAAAAGAATGTATCTTATTATGTTACAAGAGGAATGGGACCAAGACAAATACAACCCAAAATAGATCTTTACAACACATCATCTGGAACCAAGACAATCTGGACCACCAAGGCATCAAAATAGAAATCGGTCAAACAACCAAGATATGTTAACATCAATGAAAAGAACTAATGACAACAACCAATTAGCATCATCTCAACACATTCCAACACCTTAGTGTATTTTAATTGAAAAAATAGATTACCATGTGAAATATAAAAATGATATGGTACAATTACATATCAAAGTGTTTTCTAGAGATATTATGTCTTGAATTTTACCATCCATCACTATTCCTAAGGATTAGACCACATAGGGTCTCCAAAAAAATTATGTTCAATAGTATATAAATTCTCCATATAAGGCCACAACAACTATAATACCTATTGTTCAAGCCATGTAAGGCCATAAAGCCAAAATAGTAGAGGCTAGGCCATGCAAGGCCATCATTGGAAAAGTACATTGAGAATACTATGCTGCACAAAATGATGAATCATAAATATATTCAATCAACTAATTAAAATCATTAAAAAATCCAACTTTCACTATACACATCTAGATTATTTTATCCTATTGTTGGATATGTCTTTGAAATTTCTTCATTTGACCTTACCCCCTTTGGAGAAAATCCATCTTCTTGGTTAACCAACCTATTATGTAGTCCAAGATCCTTTTCTAGATTCTCCAATGAATACTTTTTATTGTATCTTTTTTGAAATTCTAGGTAGCTTTTCAAGAATGGATCATTATCTTTTCTATCGACAGGCCAATGCCTTGTGTATCTAACCTCATATTTATTGATTTTAACCTATAAAGTTTCTACAATATTACAGAACTTATCCCTGGAAATATCTATGGTAATGATAACCTACACATAAAAGAAATTATATATGAGTCTTCAAGAAGACTCAATAAGTACCCTCCTTTTGTCTTGGAATCAATATCAATTCCTATCCTTCCACAAAACCATAAAATTTCAATGGATAGAACAATTTAGAACAAGTTAAATGGTCTACTTAAATCATTCAAAAAACAAAAAAAATATTTCCACTTTAGACTATCCTTATCCCTCCATCCCCATGGATGGGGGAAAAATTCTAGACTTATTTAGCATTAAAAATAGTCAGAAAAGATAGTGTAATGCTTTCATGAGTCCTACATATAGAACAAAGGCTTAAACTATAATAGGAAATAGAGTAGGGTAATTTCTGCAATGCAAACAACCATTTGAATTTTTTTTTTAGGTTCTAAAATATTAGACCAAAGGTATTAAAAAAAAAATCCATTTATTAGCAAAGAAATCAAGATTCTAGTAGTTATTTAGGTGCTTGGTAATATCCAAGGCTTTATCCATAGAGACATAAATCGATTAGGGCTTAACTTTATGTAGTTCAATACCATCACACCATTTACATTTATCAATCATATTACTATTTCTATCAAAATGGATAGAAAAATGGAAAATCTTGCATGTTTCCATTAGGATAGAATATGTTCTCCATTAAGAAGAAGGTAGATCAAATTATGTACTAAGGGAATCCCAAGACTTCAGTTGGTTATTTAATAACATATAATTGAATCACTTTACTCCTTTCATGCACCAATACTTGGTAGAGTACCCTTGCAACATGGCAAGGGTCTTATCTTTATTAAATAGGTTCCATCATATTGGTCTTGACAGGCATATTTTGTTTCTACTCTTATCCAAAAATCCACAATTTTTAACTAAAATTTTCACTTGCTCTCAAGCTTTCCATAATATTTCAAACACATTGGAACTAGTAGGGGAAACAAGGAATTTTCCAAACATTAAGTCATAAAGGGTATGATTCTTCCATGATTTATCCTTGGCACTGCCAATTAAATTGTTTCTCAATAAAATATTCCATGGTTCATTCCTTTTCAAGGAATTGAGAATCCATTTTATAGCCAAGGAAACTCCATGATTTTTCAAGTCTTTTAACTCTAAGCCTCCTTCAACCTTAAATAAACAATACCATTCCCATTTTACTACATGTTTCTATTTTTACCTTTACCATCAAATCAAAGAAATTTTCTATTTTCTTTACAATTTTATTCATTTGGTAGCTACAAAATATCCAACCAAAATAATAGTACAAGATATAAGAAGAATTGGTCTTCTGACACACCAAAATCCTTCCAGCTAGGGAAAAATATTGTTTATTCCATCTACCTATTTTTTTTATTATCAATTTTCTCTTTTATCCAATTCCACATGTCCTTCAAACATGGATTCACAACAAAGAGGATACCAAGGTACCTAACCTTCTTATTAGGACCTCCCCATTGAAAATCATGTTTAGAAAACCACTTAGAGGGGTTTTTTTCTCAACCCAACATTATGAAATTCATTGTGGATAGATTTACACCAAAATATTTACAAAAAGGGCTAAGTTTCTACATTAAATTATCAAAATTATCTTCTTCAAGATTAGCAAAAAGGGTAGTGTCATCAACAAACTAAATTTTTCGAAGGCCATATTTATTAGGGAAGAATATTCCTTTAACATTGTGTTTCAAGGTTGATTATCTTATGAGGTAATAAATGACATCAAATGCAATAAAAAATAGAGCATGGGAAAGAGGACAACCTAGCCTTATAGACCTCTATAATAAGAATTTTTCAAATAGAGATCCTTTTACATCCACATAAGCAACATCTCTCAAAAAGGTATTGACCATCTAAAAAAGAATTTTAGTAACCCAAAGGCTTCAAGACTTATCAAAAGGAAGGGCCATATAACCCTATCATATACATTTTAAAAATCAAGTAGGATCATACCAATATTCTAACTAGACAATCTCACCCATTCCATAGCCTCCCTACTAGTAAGGAGTTTATCTAAGGTATATCTACCTTTGATGAACCCTATTTGAGTGCTACTAATAAAAGAATGAAGCATGTTAACCAACTTCAAGGCCAATTTTTTTGCATGTATCTTATGAGATATATTGCGTAACATGTTGGGCCTCTAATTATTCACCAATGATTTATCACCATCCTTAAGTAGCAATTTAATTATTCCTTTATTAATACTACTACCTAATGAGCCTTTGGATATAGCCTCAGTATAAACCTATAACAAATCCTCATTTATCACTACTTAGTTCTTAAATAGCCTTTACAACTTCCTCCTTTGAAATATTCTTTGCCAATAGTTTTGAGATTTCCTTGGAGATTTTCCCTTGTATTATACTTCTACAAAAGTTCCTAGCATTTTCCCTTCTT
This sequence comes from Sequoia sempervirens, assembly GCA_007258455.2. Taxonomy (NCBI): domain Eukaryota; kingdom Viridiplantae; phylum Streptophyta; class Pinopsida; order Cupressales; family Cupressaceae; genus Sequoia; species Sequoia sempervirens. The sequence continues at coordinate 23,915 of VDFB02349200.1, forward strand.
TATTATCCCCTTCATATCTAAACAATCCATTATAGAAGCAGTAAAATTTATTTTTAACATCCTCAAGATCACACAATAGAGTGTTCTCAACACACATGCTTCTAACTTTTTCTTTTAGAGTTTTCTCTTTGAAAAATATTAAAAAGAAACTAGACCTCTTATTGCCATTACACAAATAATTCATTTTAGCTCTTACCCATAGGACCTAGGTTATCTTGGTTTGAAAAATTCTCAAGTAGTTTCTAAAAGAGATTAAATCCTCATTCAATCCCATATTGTTAGGGTCATTTCACATCTCACATTCCAAGGTGAATAATTTTTCTTAAAGATAATTTTCACTCTTCTGCTATCCATGGACCTCTTCTTTCCAATAGTCTAAAGAATAACAATCCAATTTTTTACATTAGTATTCCATCTATCAATAAGTGACTTTTCTTTTAGCATCCATCTATTAATTTCTCTGAGAGTGAAAATGACCTCATTACAGTCCTCATACTTAAGAATGGTGGTATTTATAAGGATATTTTCTAATTTCTAATTTCTTTGGGCCTCTAATTAGATACAAGGATCTTAACATTGATAGGATAATGGTTAGACAAAGAGAAATTATATACTTTGAACCACCTATCAACATTAGTTTGGTTAAAACTTGAAGTCTCTATTAGCATAGAACCTATTAGTTCTAGAGTATATCCTCTTATTCCCTTTCTGAGAATTACACCAAGTAAACCATATGATCTTATTTTATTTTTTCAAACCTTCAAGAGGAGTAAAGAGATTAAGTTTATTCTTCATCTTGTACCATTTGTTTTTCATTTCATTTCCCTTACATGTTAGTACATCCACTTTTTTTCTTCACTATTCTCAATCATTTTAAAATCACCGCTCACACTCTTTGGGATGTTCTAAAGGCCATACATCAATTTCCAAATTTCAATTATATCTTTGTATTCATTGGGCACATAGACTGAGCATAAACAAAATCTCCTATTTTCATTTTCAATAATAATCCACACTTCCCTATTGCATGGAGAGACTCTAAAGACAACCACAAATTGAACCCAATTGTTAGAAGAAAAAAATAAAACCCCTACCCTTGCCATGATTAGTACAATAGCGGGTAGCATCTTTGCATATAAGATTAAGGTTTTTTTCAAGAGAGAAGGAAATAAATTTTACCTCTTGCAAAAATAAATCTTTATTCTTATTAAGGTTCAAGTATCCCCTAACTATATATTTCCTATCAAGGAATTCCAGTCCCCTAATATTCAAACTAGCATAGTTTAGGATCATTTGTTAGTTGTCATTTTTAGAAACTTATAAATCTAGAAAGGAATATGCTAAATCTAAAATTCAAAGATTTCAATTCCAAATAATTCTCTACCATGATGACTATAAATATGTTGGTTATGAAAGATTATGCTAATATTATGAATTTTAACTAGTTTGATTTTAATATGTAATTTAATCCATTGATTTTTGTAACTACCTATTGGCACCTTATGTTTATAAAATGGGTATAGTTATTTATTTGAAGGAGATTGGAATTTTTTTATATTTGTTGAGCAATAAGTTAAAGAATCATCAACTATTATTTACTTCATGGTCTTTGTTGATGCGGCCATTGCACACACACATCAATAGGTAGATAAAATTCTCACAGAGTACCGTGAGAACCTACCTTTCTTGAAAGACTCCACTGGGAAACCTAAAACTAAGGAAAACTCATCTTGATCCCAAGCCTCGATTATTTCAGGTCTTGACGTACTAGGTTCTCTTAAGGTTGTAATTTTTCTGTTAAAATGAGGGGTATAAATTTGTTAGGAATTGGCTGGTATTCGAAAGATAGAAACATAATCTAAGTATGATCATTCAAATGTTACTTGATAACTTCATGAAATCAAAGAATTTACAATAATATTTCATTAAACTCAAATCACTTGCATACATTCAAGTAGATTTAGCATTAATCACTCAACAACTTCATGGAATCAAAAGATTTATAATAAAATTCCATGTATTTATCAATTTTTTTGAACATTTTTAGGAAATATAAAATGTCTACTATAAAATAAATCATAAAAAATTACTAAAATGTAAAATTTATCCTAGGTATTATCCATTCATGACTAAAGAAATAACTAAATAAAAAGAAAACCATTCTATACTTCACCAGATTTCTTCATAGCTAGGCATAAAATGATGCAAGAGTTTAAATAAATGGGGATAATTAGCCACCGAATAGTGTCAGATGTACCCTTAAATGATGCATCACATAGTCTTGTCTGATAAGAACAAGCAATTAGCTACATAAGATTTCATATCAATAAATAGCTCTAAATTTGGATTTGATATTAGTTAACTTCTAATGAAACATACAATTTTTTAATCTGGAATGGAATAGAAAATAGGAAAAAGAATTAAACTTGCAAAAAATTTAATTCTCTAGAATCCACAAATTTTGAACTTAGCTAAAATAATAGATCTCTCAATTGTTTATAAGAACAAGACACTCAGGAAATTCAATCAAAGCATGAGAGGGAATCCAAGGAGCAAATCACAATAAAAAACGTGGCATGTGATAGTTGGCAAGAGAAACTTCTGATTAAGTCAATAGACTTTGACCTTCTTCAACACTTAAATTTTTTGACTTGTATCTTTAAAACTCAATCAAGAAATCAAACTGGATTGAGTAGATTTGTCAAACAAAATGTAGGAACTTCCTTTGCTCGATATTTAGAGTGATCAGGTGGAACTAGTTGTTCAAATCCACCAACACTTATGTTCCTACATTCATATTTGGACTTCAAGAAAAAACACCCAGAAGTATATACCCCCAGAGCTAGGAACCCTCCTTCATTGCATGCGTAATACCTAGGTTCCTGATCTCCCGATTACTGACATTTCTTCTCAATATGATTTGTTCTTGCATGAGCTTTTAGAGTGTGCCACCAAACTAGATCACATCATTGAATTTTCTCCCAATCCAAATTTTCTTGACCACCCATACCAAAACATTGTCCAAAAACCTATTTCTCCTTTTAGGTGTTCAAGAAACATGAAACAAAAAAATTTAACACTTCAACACTGATGCCCCATTTACCCAGGTACTTGACTCCCAACATATTTTAGCTTTACTAGAATAAAACTCCACTTGGCTCCTGACTACCACAAGAGCTTTTTGTTGAGATTATGGATGCACAAGGTCCTTGAAGTTGCAGTCTTCAATGGAGGACCTTTTCCAAGAAAGATAATCAACCACATAGAAAGTGTTGCAACTAGGCATGCATAATAGAGATTCTATATTGATGACATGATATGATTGATATGTTACAAATAAACTAGTTTCTTGATTACATAGGCAAGAAAGAAAACCTAAGATGCATGAGATG
>VDFB02349201.1:0-60246 GCA_007258455.2 Sequoia sempervirens
CCACGATGACATGGTGTAGGTCTATTTAAAACTCTGAAGGTCAGATCAGTGTGACATTGGATCTGTCTTACCGAAGGAAGTCATCGGAAAGACATGGACTATCGAAGTGAGTTTTCTATCATGTGCCAATGATTGATCTCTCATAGATGGGTTGGCAATGGTGGTCATCGCCAAGAGTCTCTAGATGACATGGTGTAGGTCTATTTAAAACTCCTAAAGAGTCGGTCAGTTAATGACATTGAGTATGCTTGCTGATGGAAGTCATCGGCAAGACATGGACTATCAGAGTGAGTTTTCTATCCTGTGCCGATGATTGATCTCTCACCGATTTTTTGGCTTCGGTGGTCATCACCAAGATCTCCACGATGGTACATTTCAATGATTTTTTGTAAATTGCATTGTTTCGTCGCAATTTCGATGAAGGCCACCAACGAATCACCGAAAAGGTTCGACGAAGTTGCTATAGCTGCGACAAAGGCTTCGTCGTAACTCCTTGCCCATTTCATCGAAATGGTGACGAACTTCTGGTGTTGTTTCAACGCTTCGGAAGAGCCATTGCAATTGCATTTTGGTTGTAATTCGTCAGTGGATACACGAAGTTTTCGTCAATATTCCGATGAACATCTGAGTCATTTTATGATGTTGATGACCGACGAATCTGCGCCGTTATTTCAACATTTAATTCGTCATCAGAATTTTGACAAAAAAATGGCGATGAATTTTTTTTCGTCAATTCATCAATTTTTCGACAAATGTTTGTCGAATGACCGACAAACGTTTGTCAAAAAATGGAGTCAAATTAAGTAGTGATGGAAGGAATTTCGATGGTTGGGTGTGCAATAGATAAAATAGTAACAAGATTCTCCAAATATTCAGGCCTTACTATTAGATTGGAAATCGAACAAACATCTTCAATAGGTAGCCCAATATTGAGAAGCGAAGCTAAAAAATGAGAAGCCACGTCGGAATAGAAACGAAAGTAGCAGCTGGATTCTACATAATTTTCCCCAAGGACTAAGCACAAATTCGGTATAGTGAAACTGGAAGTTTGAATGAAGAAAACCTTTTCAAGCCTTTGTGGTGTGATACTTCCTAAGAAAACATTTTGGTGGCAAGAACAACCTAAGCAAATAGGAGTATCCATAGCCCAGAAGCAAGTGAGAATGAACAAAGGAAAAATGCAGAACAAGAAAAGAAAGCTAAGAAAAAGTGTGAAGAATTCGACAAGAAGTGCAAAATTTATAAAAAATCGTGAGGAAGTTGCGGTACATAGTTGCCTCAAGTGAAGTCTTGGAAACCATAAGCAAGGTGACAACTGAATAATTATCTTAAAAGTGAAATTTTAAATCAAATTAATTATTTGCACATAGTTGGTGAAAAATTGCTTCAAATTTGATCAGTACGAAGATTGCGAATCAAGTTGAAGATTTCAAAGTTAATAGTGGTCATTTCATTTTTTTTTTTAAAGTCGTATTAATTATGGAGGTTCTTGTGTGTGCGGAGCAGAAAGGAAAATGAAGCTGGTAAGGCAGTACATGTCATCACCTGGATAATTTGAGAGAAGTAATACATGTGAGTTCAGGCATGCAAATTTAATGCAGAATAATGTGATTGTGTTTCAATGTAATCATGACATTTCTGATCCATTAATGGGGTGCAACGCTGTCAAATCGAAGGTACTAGTTGAATATTTAGCAGTTGCCATAAAATTTAATTGAAAGGGTGGTAACTAATGTTTCTAAATTTATATTTAAATTTAGTGATTCAATTTTTCATTGCTAAATTTTAATTTATGCATATTCTCTAACACATAGCAAGTTGCAGTTAGCTAGGCTTTGGCATAAAGTGGTGAAATTTAGCCAAAAATACGCACCAACAGGGAATTATTAAATGAGTTTTGGGAAGTAGTGAATTGATGAAGGGATTTGCATTGAATGAAAAATCAAAAGGTAACCTTTGCTACTACTTTAATTCCCAACCTAATAGCGGGCTTCATTGCTTGCAAGTTGAAAAATGAGCTATCATTGAAATATCAAAAGAGAAAAATGAGCTATTATTGCTATATCTAAAAAAAAGAGAGAAATCAACTCTTTAGGCTATCCATTTATCTCTATCGGGGCTATAGACGCCTGGTTGGCAGTAGAGCTATGTTTGGGGGAATTACAAAGATAACCTTGTCGGGGCTATGGACGCTTGATTAGCAGCAAGGCTCTATCCCTGGTTGGCTTTGGAGGATTACCAAATTATGTAGTTCAATGTCAATGAACTGATTCTTTTTACTAAATTCCAAAAAATGGAATTAATTAGAGCACACACAGATGTTTCTGGGGTAGTTTTACTATTTTATGCAAGAATCTAGGTAAAGGTAAAAGTTATTGTTTTAAAATATGTATAAATTATAATTTACAACTGGTGATTTAATTTCAAGTTTGGTTTAAATTTGGTTTTATTGGTTGCAAATTGTGTGGTCTCACAACACACCCCAAGACTATAAGACTTGGGGACCCAAGTAAACAAAAAAAAAAAAACTAACTCTTATGGCAAGAGCTAGCTAGTTGAAAGATCACTGGAAGTGAAAAGCAAAGATAAATCTTTAATCAAAGAGTACTTCGTAATGTACTGTTCTGGGTATTAGATACTAGGAACCAGAAACGTTTGAAAAGGAAAAAACTAATATAGATGTGAGCAGAATGTTCTGGTCTGATATTTGGAGTCCGGTAAAACCGAAGTCTGAGAAAATTCATTGGTAAAGTTGAATATCGGGTACCAGGTATCGGATAGTGATGTGAAATGAAATTTTAAAATCTTAAGGTTATCTAATGAGTTTGATAGTCCGGTAACCTGGTATATGTAGAAGATAATCATGCAAGAGTTTGTGATATGATAGAAAGCGTGTTATTTATGAGATTTATGCGCTAACACTGAATAATGATTTTATTTACATGAGATGTTTATAAATGTTTGTTCTTTTAAAGAGATTTAATGAGTGGAATTTGTGATTGTAGGAGATGCAAAATGTGATGCAGAGTTTAGGTATGAACGGTCAAGCACATTTGAATCATGGATGGACTCATATCCAGATTGGGCTGTATGTTTCGGGAAGTGATGTAGAGGTATTTGAATCCATTAGAATACTGGAAATCACGGTATTATGCATGCGGCAAAAAAAAATGCCAACCCCCGCAGAATCTCATTCCCAAGAGTAGAAAGCTCGAGGCAGATCAAAAGTGTGGGAACAAGATGATAACCTGATCATTCTGAATATATGGGAAAGTTCCTACACACTATCTTGATTCAAGTTATTTTTCTGGTGATAATAAAAAAGATTAAAGCCCGAAGAGCTTCAACGTGCAATCAAAGTTGATCTTCGTTGACTTTGATTGCAATTCTCTTATTAGTCACTACATTCCATGTGCCTTGATGTGATTTGTTCCTTGGATTTCCTCTCATGTATTTGTTTTATCCTATCTATGCCTTGTGTTCTATAAAAGGCCAGAGGATACCCTTCTTTTAAGTTTAGAATTTGTGGATGTTGGAAGATCCAAAACTTCTCTAAGTTTTGTTCTTTTCCCCTATTTTTTGAATAATTCTGGTCTAAAAACTTGTATGCACGTAGACATTAATGAATATCCGAGTCAATTTGATAGCTACTTATCTCATGAATCTTTTGTAGCTGGTTTTGTTAGTTTAGCTGAACAAGATTGTGTACTGCACTGTTTAAGGGTGCATACAAAACAATATTCCCTTTGAGATTAACAACAATTCACATCATACCCTGAAGTGAACCTAGTACAGGCAAGACTTGACTACCGGAGATTTGGGATTGAACTAAGTCAATCTTTCCCTGTTAAGATGGATTCCCTTTTTTGATTGTCTTTGTTTCATATCTTTCAAGAAGGATAGGTTCTTCACGGTTTGTCTGTGAAGAATTTGTTCGACCTGTTGTTGCAAGTGACATCATCGTCAACAGGTAGAAGCACAAGAAATAGGCAATATGTAGAGTACTTGGTGAAATGCAGAGGAAGGTTTGTTGAAAACTCGTCATGGTTATCTCAAGTTGATGTTAACCATCTTAGTTTCCCTCTAACACCTGAGAAGTGACAGGGAGTGCTCCCACAATATTGGTTTACAATTTTTGGCCAAATTAGACACTGAAATAATTTTATCTAACTAAATCTTCACTTTCGGGCACCTATAGTGGCTAAACCGTGAGGAATTTTAAGATGATGCAAACTAGAGTTTCGTGACATTTTGCCTATAGATTCTAAATATATTTTTTTCAAAAATTTTGGAATCAGATTGCACTTCTTTTTCCATCTCCTTCAAAAACTATTTTTTTCAAAAAACAACTTTTTTAAGGAATGATGCTCATTGTATAACACATAAATTTTTTCCATGAAGGATAAAATTCTAATTCTTTCGAATTTAGATTTGTAACTCTAATATTTAGTGCTTCCACTTCGTTAGATAGTGTTTTATTGAATATTTTTTCCTTAATCAAGTTTCAAAGTCAAACCAATTACAATTCAAACATAAGCGAACCATATAACACAACTTTTTTTGTATGTATCGAAATTCAATTTTTTTTTTTGTTGGATCAAAGACCTCAATATCTGGTGCACTCATGTTTTTCATTTTTTTTTTATAATCTACTATTTTTCCACATGTACAAAACAAAGAGCTTGATTTTCGGTGAAAAACCTATGTTTAATAAAACTAAAAAAACAAATACATAATAAAACCAAAACATATTAAAATTATAGTCGTTGGATAGCTCATTCCTAGGACTACTTGATTCTAGTTGGGTTTGTGAAGTATCCTCCATTTTCATCCTCAACCCAAGCTTTGAAGGGAAAAAAATCTATTTTTTTTGGTGCAAGAGAGTAGAAAGGTGGGAAAAGGGGGGTTCGCTCAAACCAGGGGGTTTGAGTGAACTCCCAAAGGTTCAAGCGAACTAGGGTTCATTCGAACCCCCTTCCAAAAAAGGGTTTCAATTGTGTTTTTTGGTAGGATGGTGGGAACTTGCATTGAATGGGTTCGCTCGAACACAAGTTCTAGTGAACCCTCTTTTGGTTCATTTGAACCTATTAGTTTGCTCGAACCCTGAAAATGATTTTTTTTTGGCATGGGGTCATTTTTTTCAACTTTTCCTTCCTCACTCCAATTGTAAACCACTTTTGTGGGTTCACCCCAGGGTCACTTTTTAAATAACCTTGGGTGCCTTATGCAAGAGAATCTTTTGGAAATAATATTTTTGGTGAAAGAATCATCTCAAAATCTTGTACCACTTGGAAAATATTAAATTTATCAAATTCTCGAGGAATTTCTCCAATGAAGTTTAAAAATGAAAAATTGAGGCCCTTCAGAGCCCCAGAACAGGGTGTAAAATCTCTAAACTTATAGATCTAGCAAAAATAGTTGTAGATATCTTCACAAGCTTTCCAATGATATATTACAATTGAAAATCTAATAGTTGGATTGAAAGTTATGACCTTGAAGTTGTAATTATATAAATATAAAATAAAATAAAGATACAAATTATTATAACATGTTTTAATTTTATTATGTTTGAGAAAAGTATTTTTATCCTTTGCAAATATTAAATGAGACATTTCACATTAAACCAAAAAAATATCTTCATACTATATTAATAAAATTTAATACAAGAATGATATCCAACAATGTATACATTACATAAACTTATTGTGCTTCCAAAGATTTGATTCTTTCTTCCTCAACTCTTCATTTGGTGAGTTGCTTCCCTATTTTCATTTTTTCATAATGATCGTATGAAAATTCTTATGGACTGAAATGATGGAATCAAGAATCTACCTCCCAGGAACAAAACCATTATACTGAAGAGAAATAATCTGAGGGAGAACCTATTACATCTTCATAGCCAACACCCTAGAGAATATTTTATAAATGGAGTTACAAAGTCTAATAGGGTGAAAATCATTAAAAGAAAAAGCACTTGGATTTTTAGGAACAAGGACAATAAAAGTGTGTTGTACCCCAAATTAAATTTTTTGCTACACTTAGGCATTTTGAAGAAATGAGTAAAAGTCTTGTTAAATTTGTCAAAAAAAGTCAAAATTGGGATTTACATGTTCTTGCATGAGGGGAAAAAACTCAAAATTTTCATAATATGATGATCTAGGTCTGCTAAGAGGGACGAAGTCTACAAAACTCAAATCTCAGTTTTTCATCCCTACTTTTTAGGAAAATTGCTATTTTTAGAAACTTTCTAAAAATATAAATTTTTTCGTTTTTCGGGTTTCTTCCAAAAACAGATGCTGACAAAATTTTCTAAAAATAGAAAGTTTGGCTTTTAGGGTTCAAACTGATTTTGATTGGCTCAAAATACTTCCTCATCAAGCTATTGCAGTTAGAATCACAAAAAGATCAGTTTTTCCCTAGTGGGTCTATTCTACTTTTTCAAAAGCTTTTTTAGGAGCTCCAAGGTCATTAATGGAGGCCAGTCAGCTACCAGGTGACAGATTCAAACATTCAAGCACTCAACAAAAGATGAGAAATGATGAACGTGCACACAGAATGAAGAATGGAAGGAGGCTGTGAAAGTTGAAAAATGCAAAATTTTGGCTAACGCTGGAGACTCTAGGTGCCCCAGCTTAGTCTAGGCGCCCAAACACTCATGCCTTAGAAAAATTTTCATCACTTGCGAGCAAGGCAAAGGAAAGCACGTCAAACAAAGGAAGAAGTTTAAATTTGCAAAATAAAAACTAACTCTGTCAGCCATGGGCACACCAGAGGGAGATAGGCGCCCATACTTTTAAAGGCATCAAATGATGAAATCAGGATTCATGCTCCCAAGAAATGTTCAGAATCTTCTCAGCTCCACAATGATTCCAACAACATAGTCATCAGATCACCTAGGTAACATGAATCACAAATCAATTGGAGAGGTCACAACCAAGGGACAAAATGCAAATCATGAAAACTTCAAAAAATAATTTTTCTGGGAACTTTGGGTGCCCCAAGTGTCCAGAGGCGCCCATCCTTTTGAGAGGTCTAATCCAACAATTATGGTTTTCAAATGTGCTCAATCTCTTCAAGTTTTTGTTAGCTCTGTAGTGGATTTCTTCGTCGGATCATTAGTCTTGTCAATCACCGAAAAATCCAGATCAAGCTGAAGGTATAAAATGAACGTTCAAGTTTGAAGATGAAAATGAAGCAAAAAATGGCTAAGTCTGGAGGAGTTGGGCGCCCCAGGGGGAGATAGGTGCCCAAGATTTTAAGGGCCTAAATAGATGAATTTGCAGATGAAGCCTCCAACATGAATTCCTTAGATTTGAAGCAACTCTCCAATGCAATCATCAGCACGTCCGTCAGAGTTGGCAGTCATCAGATGTCAAAGGTGGAATAGAGGGAAAAACACAAGCAAAATATCAAAAGTCAAAAGCAAAGTGAAAAACACAAAAAATTCTACTTTGGTGAAGTTTGGGCGCCCCAACTAGCCAGGGGAGCCTAAGCTTTTGACCCACAAGATTCAACTTTCAAGAGACATCACTCCCAAGAGATCCCCCTCATAATCTTCTTAGCTATCCATGGAATCTGACAACCAATTGATCAGATGAATCTAGCTCCTAGAATCGATAATTCATCAGAAAATCAAAGGGAAAGAAGAGAACTTGAAGAATGAAAAGAATGGCTTAACATTGGTGAAGTTGAGTGCCCCAGGAGGAGATGGGTGCCCAATATTTTGAAGGTCAAAACAAAGTTTTTAGCCAAAGTTTCCTCTAGAACAATCTCGCCAAATTCGATCAAGCTCTGCGATGGATCATTCAGCTCGTTCGTACGATCAATCTGGAAGCCAGAAATCAAAATCAAGTTGGGGTCTAAAAATGTGAAAAAGTTGAAATTCTTAGAAAAATGACTAAGTCTGGTAAAGATAGGCGCCTCCAGCCAAGAAGGGCGCCCAAGTTCACTTGCCTTAGCCAAATTTTCAAAACTTCAAAATTTCATGAAGAAGATAAAACATCTACATTCAATGCATAAGCTCAGGCTAGGGTTTGAAGAGTTTAAAGCAAAAGAAAGCAGATTTTCTCAAGCCTAGAACTTATTTAAGATGCCTTTGCCTTCCATTTCTTCATAATTTTTGCAGGTGGCGTCCAAGGGAGAGAAGAGAAAACATAAAGAATTTTTCTTTTCAGGATTCAAGAGCCAAAGCTTGCTGATTTTTCTAAGTTCTTCATCAAGTTTTAGACCAACACACAAAGGAGTATGCTTTTTCATGCTTTTTTTTTCATCTAGAACATCAAATTTTTGAAGGAGGTCAAGGTTTTTCAATTTTCAGTGATCTGGGTCATATCATCTCATGATTTCGAACAATTTTTGAAGAGAATTTTCAAGTTGCAGTAGTTGCTTTTTCATGCATGTCCAAGGAATCATCAAAATTTTCAAGATTTGATCAGCCTTTAGTATTTTCAATATCTGACCAACTGGGTTCATCTCAAATTTTCTACTGAACAAAGCCTAGATGCCAACTTTTTTCAAGAAAATCTAAAGAAATTAGGGTTTGCTGCTTTTTAGTCAAAACTCAAAATTTTCAAAAATGGTCGATTTGGGTATTCTTGTAATGAAATTCTAAACAAAACCCATATCTCAGATTTTTTTTGAAAATTTTGTCCATTTGAGGAAGAAAAATCAACAAAGCTAAATTTAGAAAGTGTGCAAAACTTGTCTGAACATAGGCAAGTTTACAATCAATCTTCAAGGTTTTCAACATGGAGTACACTCCTAGTGAGTACAAGACCAAGTCAGTACTATATCACGACTTCATCAAAACAACTGAAACGGACCTTCAAGATGAGAACCTATGAAAGGATATTTGTAGAATTGGTTGCATACAGACAAAGGGTGGTTGATGCTCTTCAGTTCATAAGCGATTTTGTTGCAGAGATTCCTTGTAGATATTGTCATGAGGATGGCTCCTACGTTGGACTTGAGGAAGTGCAAGCTGAATTTCAAAGTGTTGTTCACGGTAGTGAAGGCAACAATCTAGTAGGTGAAAGGATAAGTCAGATTTCTATGATGTCAGCAAAGTTCGAGATAGAATATTTCCTAAGATCTATTGCAGATGGCGAAGAAACCCTAGAAAAGAGAAACTTTGCTATTGACAGTATTGATGCACCTGACAAAGATAGTTTCTAGCTTTTTGGTGGATGTGATCAAGATTTAAAGCAACAATCATCGAGATTTAGAGCGGCCAATGAGATAGAAGATTTCCTAAGATCTATTGCAAATGGAAAAGAAACCCTAGAAAAATGAAACTTTGCTATTGATAGTATTGATGCACTTGACAAAGACACAGTTTCCAGCTTTTTGGTGGATGTGATCGAGATTTAAAGCAACAATCTAGAAGCTTTCTTTCCGCTTTATTTCTATTCTCGTTTGATTCTTATCTACTCTTTGAGGAAGAGAAAGAAAATAAAATGTAATAGTTGGCATTTCCTATTTTTCTTGCTTTCTTAAGTGGTTAGATGTTATCTTCTTTTAGTTTTAGAAATAAAGCTTGCATGCTAAGCAAGCCCTAGTTGTAAAAGAAAGGAGATTTTAGGGTTCCCAACTCCTCTGCTTGTCTATAAATAAGAGTAGCCTTGCTCATTTCTTTTCAACCATGCTTGTAATAACGAAACATTGAGCCTACTAGTGCCTTCTTATTGTTATTTAGTGTTGTTCAGAATGATTATTGTGATAGCAAGTTACAAGCCTACAATTCAACAAGTTGTTGTCTAGTTGTTGTTCGCTTTGTGTAAGAGCAAGTTTGCAAGTCTCTTTTAGCTGGAAGTTCTTGTTTGGTTCGTGTGTCTTATGTAATCTGTGTTCTAGAGATTTGAGAAATAAAGTCTTGAGCCTATTTTTTCCTTGATATAATGTCTCAAATTTTTGTTTATTGTGTTATGCTTATGTGATCTTAATTTCAGCTTGCATTGAAAGTAAGTAGATGTATGTTGAGAAAGAGTTTATTTAAGCACTTTGTCAGAGAATCTTTCCTTGTCCATTTCTAATTCTCTTGCTATGTGTTTACTTGAGAAATTAGAAACTTCATTAGAGTAGGCTTAGTTGTACTTGAAGTTCAAAATAAAAAATCTCAGCTACGACGCTTGAGTTTTATAACCTTGTGCTCTTAGCTGAAACAAAAAGATAGGAAAAATAGTTTTACTTTACTTTCTTAAGCAACATCATCAAAGAGGGAGCTTCCCCTCCTAATTTGAAGAGCAGTTTATTTGTGCATAACTGTCTATTTCTAATTTTCATTCCAGAGGTGCGAATTAAAATGCCAACAAAGTGGAATTTAATTCTTTCAAAAAAATTCTACTAGCAAAGAACTACTTGGTAGCATCCAATACATCTCTAGAAATAATATCCCAAAATATTTGCAAGAAAAACATATGAAAACCATCAATCCTAGGGACCTTATTACCTTCAAAGTAAAGACCACCTTTTTAACCTCCTCATCTGAAGGAATGCAACAAAGCATTTTGTTAAGGCCTTCAAAAATAATCTTAGGGATAACATCTAGAAAAGGCTCTTAACAACTAGGGTCTAAATGAAGATTATCAAAGAGAAGCTCACCAGAAAAAGAAGAGGAAGCATGCCTAATCTCATCATCCATATCCAACAGCTGATCATCATGAAGGATATGACTAATCTGATTAGAGGCTTGGTGTAGTTGATAGATGAAAAAAAATGTGTTCTTGTGCCCACTCCTTAACCAAATAGCCCGAGATCTTTGCTTCCAAAATTCTTCCTCCCGATCAACAATATTATGTAATCTTGAAAGAAGAAAAATCTCTTGTTGAACCACCATAAAGTCATAGCTAGAAGAGTTTATTTTATTTATGGATGATCAGGCTTTACAATATTTAAATAGTCAAGGGAAGTTGAATAAAAGACATTTGAAATGGGTTGAATTTTTTCAAAGTTACATTTTTTTGAAGCATGGGAGTGGAAGATCTAATAGAGTTGCAGATGTCTTAAGTAGGTGGCAAAGTTTGTTAACGAAAATTCAGATTGAAGTTGTTAGGTTCAATGAACTCAAGAGCTTGTACCCTGAGGACCCTAATTTTGTAGAGGATTAGAGAGCTTGTATGGAGCCTATCACTTTAGATAGGACAAGATTGTTGTATTTTACAATCCAAGATGATATGTTGTTTCGAGGGAATCAGTTGTGCATTTCAAGGAGTTCCATGAGAGAGAACCTGATAAAGCAAAAACACAATGGAGGATTAGCTAGACACTTTGGTTGAGATAAGACCATTGCTATTGTTGGTGAGAATTACTATTGGTCACGGTTACAAAAATATGTGAAGAATTTTGTGGAAAGTTGGAGAGTATGTTAGATGGCGAAAGGGGCAAGTCAAAATATTGGACTGTATCAACCATTACTTGTACCTGAGATGCCATGGGAGGACATTAGTATGGATTTTTTCCTTGGATTTCCAAGGACATAGAGAGGGAATGAGTCCATATTTGTGGTGGTTGATATATTTTTGAAGATGGAACACTTCATTTTTTCCATAAGACTAGTGATGTTGTTCTTGTTGTAGAGTTATTTTTTAGAGAGGTGGTGAGACTAAATGGTCTATCCAAGAGCATAGTTTCAGACCAAGATACCAAGTTTGTTGGGTATTTCTGGAGAACGTGGAAGAAGTTGAATACTGATTTGAAGTTTAGTTCTACACACCATCCACCAACTGATGGACAAAGAAGGTGGTGAATAGGAGTTTGGGTAACCTACTGAGATGCTTAGTAGGAGATAAACCCAAGGGATGGGATTTTATTTTACCATAGGAAAAATTTGCTTATAATAATTCCCGGAGCAATAGTAAATCACCATTCCAAATTGTGTTTGGGAATAGTCCAAGAATTGCTTCTAAATTGAGAAAGATCGATAAGGGAGAGAAGAGTAGTGTCGAGGGTGAAGATTTTTCTGAGCACCTAAAGAATTTGCATGAAGAGGTGAAGAAACATATAAATAAGATGAACTCTTAGTACAAGGCTAATGCATATCAAAAAAAGAGGTATAAGGAGTTCCAGGTAGGAGATTAATTCGTGGTTCATTTTCTAAAGGAGAGGTTTCCAGTTGGTACATACAATAAGTTAAAGATGAAGAAGTTTGGACCATGCAAGATCCTAAAGAAACGTGATTCAGGAAATGCTTATGAGGTAGAGTTGTTGAGTGAGATTCATGTTTCACCTGTGTTTAACATTGTTGATTTGAAAGAATATCATGAAGTTAAGGAGAATGAATTCATAAAGGCATAGTGGAACATTCTAACACCTACATCATAAAAGGAAGAGATAGAAGAAATTTTGGATAGTCGTGTGGGTAGAAGCATAAGAAACAGGCAATATGTAGAGTACTTGGTGAAATGGAGAGGAAGGCTTGTTGAAGACTTGTCATGGTTATCTAAAGTTGATTTTAACCATCTTAGTTTCCCTCTAACACTTAAGAAGTGACAGGGTCACTTTTTAAATTACCTTGGGTGCCTGATGCAGGAGAATTTAGTGTTGTAAGGGTAATCTTGCATCACCCAAAAATATTGTATTTTCATGTTGTTTATAGTTTCCTTGGTTGTTTTGGGGTCCATGGTGACTCATGCAGTCTTTGGGATAGTTAGAAGTTTGAAACAACCAAAAATAGTCACTTGATATTTTTAGTAAGTTAGCCTATTCGGGTTCTTATGGACACGAAAATTGGCCCCAAGGAGTGAAATTGGAAAATAAGATTTTTGGTGAAAGAATCATCTCAAAATCTTGTACCACTTGGAAGATATTAATTTTTTTAGATTCCCGAGAAATTTCTCCAATGAAGTTTAAAAATGAAAAATTGAGGCCCTTCAGAGCCCTAGAATAGGGTGTAAAATCTCTAATCTTATAGATGTAGAAAAATGGTTGTAGATATATTCACAAGCCTTCCAATAATATATTACAACTGAAAATCTAATGGTCGGATCGAAAGTTATGACCTTGAGAAGTTGTAATTATATAAATATAAATAAAATAAAAATAAAAATCTTCTAGAGGGAGAAATAGACAGTGGAACTTGTAGTGCCAAAAGGGGGTTACACCTTCTAGAATATTCTAAGTTACACTTCTTGGATAAAGAGGGAGAACATGGGTTACATGAGGGGGCTTTGGTAGCGCAGATCGTGGTTTTTGGCTTGTAGATTTTTGTAATGAGAAGGCCCATGTGGCTATAGTATGTTATTGTAGACACTCAAAATATCCTGATTGATATCATGCACTTGATTCTGATTAACACACACCAATTCTTCCTTAATCATTTCTACACTAGCCAATTAATTGAATAATTTTTATTTAATTAATTTAATTCCTCCTAAAATCAGACAATACACTTTATCAAATTATTTCATCATATTCTTCCTTTAATTAAATAAATCAACTTTATTTAATCAAATCCTCATATTCTTTCTTTAATTAAATAAATCATCTTTATTTAATTAAATCCTAATGTTCTTCATTTAATTAAATCCTAATGTTATTCATTTAATTGAATAAATCATTTTATTTAATTACTAATATCCCAATATCCTCTCATTTGATTTAAATAAACTTAAATATCTAAATCAAATGTCACAATCATTTAATTTCATCTAAGTTAATTAATCATAAATTAATTAACTCCTAACACTAATCCTCCATTCCTCTAGCTTTTGTAGGTTGCACATGTAAATCAATTTATTTGATTTACTAGTAATTATCCTATTTTGATTCAAAAAATGACATATTCTTTGAATAGGCAACCCACTTGACTTTTCCCTCCCAAAGGACTTTTGTCCTCCACCTTTGCATTGAAGGCTCTTACATGTCCTCTCCTTGAGCCACCTTGGCATTAATTCCTCTTACATCCCCTCTTATACAAGCCACCTCTTGAAATTCAAATTTCACGTACATGCATTAAACATGCACATTGTTTAAAATATGCTCTACTCTCCTTCATTAGCATGTTGACAAGTGGCATCATGCCAATAGTCCAAATTTTAATCTCACATTTTCCCCATTCTTCAATCTTCAATCCTTCTTCCTTATAAATAGAGGCCTTCTCTATTGATTTGGGATCCACAAGTTGAGACAAGTTTATGCAAGTTTATTATCCATAATTTCATCCAAGTTAGTATAGAATCCATCATCCATAGCTAGGTTATTGGCATTTTTCATCAAGAATCACACATCTATCATCAAGCTTATCAAGGAATTGGGAAAAGGCTTCTTTCCACATCAAAGAAGCACCAATTCCCCTATGGGATGCTGGTTTGAGCATTAGAATAGGATTTCATTAGTAGATTACATGATATTTTGCTTTGATTTCATGTTCTTGTGTTTGAATGAACTTCATAGGGAATGCTTGTTTACACTTGTTTAAGGACTAATGTTTTCTTGTTTGTCCATGTTTGAGCAGGTCTAGGTGAAGCATTCACAGTTATTTTCTGAGTATTGTAATTTCACTTCATAAAGATAATAGAAAGCAAGTGTTTCTTTCTGCATTTTTTGTTTATCTCTCTCGTTTAGTTGCGTGTGTGTGGTTTAGAAAGGGGAATACCCTCATCAATAGATTTGTGCAATAGAGGCACCTTTCTATGATATAGAGATTCCTTTTCATATTCTAAGTGCCAAAATGAGATATTCATCATAAAAACTCATGAAATAAATCACCAAAACATGTTAAATAGAGATGTGGGTCCCATTGGGCATGCCAAAATAAAGACAAAAAAAAGATTAAAGGTAAATAAAATGGAATATAATGCATTGCAAACACAATACCTTCACCTTTAATCATTCTCTCTTTGATGAGTGGAAATGGAGTGTACCCTTGTTCCATTTGATTTGCTCTTATGACAATGATATGATGTAGATTGCTTAATAGACTAGCATAACCTTGGTACAATTGCAATGATAAGATGATAAAAATAGCGTCATATGTGTATGATAGCTTGATAAATCTATTGTTCATGAAGGATGAGAGCCACTAGATATAGAGACTTGAAGAGACAAAATCAATGGCTAAGATAGATTGGTGATGAATGGCTAAGATTAAATGAAGATTAGGGTTAGGATCAAAGATGTAGTCATGTGATAGGTGACAAATGAGGGATAGTATCTAGGTTTAGGATTGGGATAAGGACAAAATATTTATGTGAATGGCTAGGATTAAGAGGTGGGATTGAAATGAGTGGATAAGATAAAAAGATAGTTTGAATTTTTGCTAGGTTTTTTAGTTCAATGAATCTAAACAAGGAGTAAGTTAGACATGTGAAGGGGACACTTGTCATATGATGAAAATTTTAAATTATGATCCACGTGAACAAGATTAAGGGCTAGGATTAAATGGATAAGGATAGAGGGAAAAAGAGAATTAATTAAATAAATAAAATATTTATTTAATTAATGGGATCATGTGAAGGGTAAAATAATTAAATAAATAAAAAATATTTATTTAATTAAATGTTAGGATAAAGATTGTGGAAAGTATGGGCATAATTAAATAAATAATAAATGTTTATTTAATTAATGGGCTTGGGATTAACTAAAATTAGGTGTGGTTGGTGTTGATATGTGGAGTTCGATTAGACTTGGTGTTGAACTCAAAACCAATTGTCTCAGATTTTATAACGCATAAAGTGCTCTCCCCCAACCAAGTAATTTTGAAGTCAATCCTAAAGTATTAATACTTATTTATTTCTTCTAAAGTACATCCTTCAAAATTAAAATTAAACTATTTTTTTTTTACAAAAATACCATGATCTTTGTCTTGTTGGTGTTAACTTGCATACCCACCTCCTTGGAAAAGTGCTCTAAGACATATAAAGTTGATTTTACAATCCTTGAGTGTACCTAGCAATCAAAATGAGATTGTGAGCGTACAAAAGAAGTCTCACAACATACTCACCCAAGCTAACACCATCCCTCCTAGAAAATTTAGTCATTCTTCTAATTTGTCAATATATAAACCAAAAGGGAGATGGGATAATGGGTATCCTTACTTTACTCTAATGTTACTTCTAAGATTTTATGAAAGGCCTATTTGAGATTTATTTTTTACTCAAACCTCCTCATAAAACCTATAGATCTCACCACTCTAGACGACTCCATAATATCAATATACTTCATCCTACACCATAACTTACTCCTAAGAATCATGTCAAAAGCTTCTTAAATTCTACAAAACAAAAAAAAAAAACATTCCTCTTTTTCATTCTAAAAACTAAATATCAATTATATGTCTCAATGTAATATCATGATATATTGTTGAATGCTTTGATTTGAAACTTGCTTATCATTTTATCTTTTTTGTTTTTTCCTACAAAATTATTGATTATGTTTCCAAAGAACTTACAAACAAAATATTGATCATAATAATATAATTGAATGAAAAATATATTTAATGAAACCTAAAAAAATCAATTTTGAACACATGTGACTACTTCATCAAGTCATTGGAGCTGTAAGGACTAAAACTTAGAAACGTGAGTCTTGAAATAGTCACAATAAGAAAATTAGATAGAAGACTTTAATTTAATTTGGTTTAAGGGATTTCTCATGTCTATAATATGATTGTGCAAAAAATATATTTACTTTGATAGTATGAGAAATGCAATCTTGAATTGTTTGGTCTACATCTTGGCTTGACTATATTAAGAAATTTGAATGCCAAAAACTTATGAAAAGCAACCTAGATAGATTTGAAATCCAAATATCTATGATTGGGCTTGGAATTCAAGTCACCTTATATGTCATGAAAATTTCATAATAGTTTGGTCATTTAATTGCTTTCAATTGATGTAGAGAAATGCAAATTGTAGAAAATTTCTTTAATTTGTAAAAATTAATAATTTTTTTTTTATAATATTAAAAAATAATTTATATTTTTAATAAAATATTATAAATATTTTATTTATTTTTAATTATCATTTATAATTAGGATGGTGGGCTTAACTTGATTGGTTAAAGCATCTTGTTGCAGGTAAGAGGTCTAGTCTCCCCACCATCCCTATGGTACTGGAGGGCATGTTGCATTAATATAATTATTTTTAATAAAAATTGTAATTCTTAAAAATGTTAATAAATAATAGCAAAATATGATATTTATATTTAAATTCAAAATTAATTATTTAAATTGAAATACATAAAACAAGGACATATTAAACATAAAATAAATAAATGATATTAAAGGTAAAGAATTCTTAATTTTGTATGTTTTTATATTTTATTACATAACTTCATCATATTAGGATAGTTTGTGTCAATATATAATGTTTAGTGAAGACTCTCCATGCATCTTTTATCTTGAAAAATCTAAATACAATAAATCAACAAAAGACTTTAACTCCTTTTTAAAACTGCTAACATAAAAAATTGGATAAAAATTTATTGTATTATTTAAAGTGTTCAACTTAATAAAATATATGCTATTATTTTAAAATTAATTTGTGTACATTCTAATAGAGACAATAAGTAAGTAAATAAATAAAAATTCAACCTTCTTTAATAAGATCAATAAATAAATCAAAGTTTTAATTTGATTCATTTATAAAGATAAGAAATGGCATGTTCAACTATGAAAATATTACTTACAAGTTACAGTCTACTTGATTATCTCTTTGTAATTGTTGATTATTTCTTTGTAATTATAAATTTATACTATTACAATATACATATAAAAACTACTTGATTATCTCTTTGTAATTGTTGATTATTTCTTTGTAATTATAAATTTATACTATTACAATATACATATAAAAAATGAAATAATAGTGATTTTTCATTAAAACTTGCAATTAAACAAAAACCCTAAATTTACTTTTACAATTAAAACAAAATGTCAAAATATATATTTAAAATTAAAAACTTAAGATAATCTTATAATTTAAGAGTTTAAAATATTTTAAAAAGAAAAAATAAATTATATCTTATCTTTAAAAATATTCTAAATTAATCTATATTTAATGGATAGACTACATATAGTGTGAGATTTGAGCCTGAAACAAGTCTCACATCTCCAAACAACTGTTGGATCATTGTAAAACAAGTTTCAAACTATTGTTTTTCATTTGCATTGCTTATGTTTTAAATCTGCATGTTTTAAAACAAAATCAAATCTAATTTTGTTTTGAGAAAAAACTAGATTTGAAGTTTATTTCATTTCATTATTTAGCACTTATTATCAATTGTTTAATCCAACCATATGCAACTAGAATTTGCAGCCATAGCATCTATATGTACACATGCATAAACACATACTCTTAACATATTAACATACATATAATTTTCTATCATAATCCTTACACTTGCACAGGCCTGCCTAGGACCCGCTTCATTGCTCTATTGGAGGCTATCTAGGAAAGCTGAGAAAAGTAAGAAAAAAGATATTGGATAGGAGGAGAAAACTAAATGAAATTAAAACCATTTCTTAGATCAAAGATAATGATACAGATTGCCGTGATTCTA
Organism: Sequoia sempervirens; assembly: GCA_007258455.2. Taxonomy (NCBI): domain Eukaryota; kingdom Viridiplantae; phylum Streptophyta; class Pinopsida; order Cupressales; family Cupressaceae; genus Sequoia; species Sequoia sempervirens. Next base: position 18,496 of record VDFB02349201.1, read on the forward strand.
CTGAAACATATACAGATTTCCTAAACCTGAGCACTTAAACAAAGGCGGTGATAAATTTGGGGAAAATAAATAGGAAAGTGAATCCAGAATATTTGAAGCTGATCAATGCAGGCAGAAAACAGGAAAGCATTCATATCAACTTGACATGCAGAATTCAAAGATAATTGGGAAGCTATAAAAGAGCAGGAGCCCTGAGATTGAATTGGTTTTGGGCGTGCTTTATCTCTAAACCCTAGATAAAATCAATGTGTGCACAAAGGTAAATCAGATTTATAATGTGGATGGAAAAATCAATGTCAATGTAGTATCAATCACTGTCAATGCATCATTTAAAACTTTGCGTGTTAGATGAGACTTTGATTTCTTGTGTTGTGTGCTTTCATATTTTGCATTTGAGTTTTTCTATTGGAAATCATAAAATATGATTAAGATCATCTACTTAGGGATGAAGGTTGCCTTTACAACATCCAAAGGTAAGCCATGTAATTTCTTGTCAAGATAAAAAGAGAATGGGGAAGTCGGCCTCTATAAATTACAGTGCGCCTGGTGAAAAACGCCCCTCTATAAAGTGCAGTGCGTACGTGATCGGTGACGCTGGTGCGACACACCCTCCAGTCCAGTACCACGTCCTAGCCAATCAAACTAGGTCCGCCACCCCATTAACCATACCATACTATTAAAACAATCGATTTAATAATTTTTATATAAACAAATATTGTTCTAAAGAAATTTTTAATAATAATTAAAATTCTAAATATTGTTTATATTAATCACTTTTAATGACTATTTTATTTTAATAGTCATGTCCAATCAAAGTGATATGAGAATAATCTAAGTTTTGAAATAAAAAATAAATATACTAAAAATAATAAAAGACTTGTTTTTATATTTTTAATAGGTACCATTAAAATATTATAATTTTGAATCATACCAAATAGAAGTAAACATTCATTCAATATGGCCCATTACTAGAGATATGAAATTCTGATAGAAAAGAAAATCCTAAAATTTTAAAAGCCAACAAATTGTAGGAAAATAATTCTTTTTATTTGAATCAAATAGATTACATAGAATGTAATATAATGTAAGGTTGTTGGACAAAAAATGGCATGCAATATGCTCTTATGCTGTTCTGTAATGTCAAACAGTTTTGTAGAAGGTTTTTAGCTATGAACAGAAGTAGTTCCACTTTGATTAGCTGCCATGCCTTGAAGCTTCCTTATTTGCCGCCGCCTAAATATATCCATCAACGGTTTTTCAGCAATGACCTCTTTTTTATCATCTGGTAAGCAACCAAACAAGATTGTTAATTTTCACACATATAATTAGTTTTTATCTAGCCTAGAGACATATGCTTCTAAAAAAAAGGACAAGTCCCCTTACAAAAAATTGGATGAGGTAGAGGGACACAACTAACATTAGATTCAATATTTATAGTCTCCCTACTGGAAGATCAAAACCAAAATCAAGCATAAAAAAAATACTTACCATTATCTCGCTTTCTTTTGAATGATTGGCTTGCTTGGGACTTCATTGCTTGACCATTTGAAACATGTCCTATTTTAGTTGATGGAGGTCCATACAAACAAGCACTCCTATTGTTGAATCCAAATGAAATGTCACCATGCAACAATACAAAAATCACCCTATCCACATTTGGTGAAGGTCCTAAAAAGTTCAATAAAAAAATCGATAATCAATATGACAAATAAGCCCCATTTTCAAGCAAGCTAGTTAGATGGATATTTTTAAATGAAAACAATAATATCTAAATTTGACCATTCAAATAAGATTAAAAAAATGATCTTTTCTAAACTTACCATTGACAATGGGTAACTCATGAATGAATGATGTCAAAGATAAAAATGTGTTAATCATGTGTGCATCATTACCCTTGTGTAATTCAATTGTTGAATCTATAATATTGCCTTGAGTGGGCAATGAATTCATTAAATATCCACCTGCATAATTCAATAAGTGATTCTAAAATTAGATGTCTCAAACAAACAATAAATGTTTTAAAGAACTATATTTCTATGTCACACCAAAGGAATGAAAATAAAACTAATATTTATTTATTTATCAAAATTTTTAAATCTCTGACCTAGATATTAAAAATTATTTGATTTAAAATTTTGAAATAACCTAAACTACCAATTCTTCCAAATTAATGTTGTGCGCAATCATTAACATTGGTGTATATTAGAAGTTCATCATCAATCACCAAATAATTGAAACCTTATAATGGTTACTAGGCATTTAATAAATTCCCTATTTACTTTGCCCTCTTCACATGCTTCCTTATAAAAAAAAATTCAATCACATATAGAATAAGCAACTAAAAATAAACATTTTAATTATAAGAGACTTTGACCTCAGCCATTCTCAACCACGCAAATGGCACAAGAAGCCTTCACAAAATTAACTTTTAAATTCACAGATAGTTCATTTCAACTTCTACGTGCTAATTATGGTCAGCTGTAAAGAATAGCAAAGACTAACAAGACCTACCATAGGCAACAAAACATGTGATTCGTGTCAGATTTTTCAATTGGTCAATTTGTTATTGTTGTTTTTTATTTTAATTAATTAATACGGTCATTTCAAGCAAAGATACATTATTTTTTTTTATTTTACAAGGGTGTCCCTGCGACCCAGCCCAGTGGTCCAGCAGCCCATACCTTGAGTACTTGGGGCGAGCTAGGGCGAGACTAGCCCCCTGCGGGTGAGATACATTGTTACAGCTTTACTAATGTAATTGCAGCTTTTAGCACAATTTTGATAAGATTTTTAAATTTATCAAAAAGAAAATGAGCAGTTTAATATTATTCAATTATTTTGTATTTAATAGCATGATACTTCTAGCAAATATAATAGTGATACATTATCCTTTGCATACTATAAAATATATAAGTAGAAGACCCATAACTCGATTAAACTATAGATTATAAAGTACTTATAAATTAGGGTCATCGTTCATTATAATAGAATTTCTTATAAAAGATACAAAGACAGTAGTCTATAAACCAAGAAACAATTGCATTTTAACATCCACATAAAACTAGTAGCATAGGTATGAACCAAGGCTGATAAATACATCCACATAAAATACAGTTTGGTCGTTTTATTGGCTTTTAGGCAACGGCAGCACAATGAAGTTATAATATTATGGCAAAATGAAATCCTCAACTAATAAAAATGGCCAAACATTATAAACAATGTTAACAATAACAATCTAATACTAGATTATTTCGCCTATAAAATACAAAACAAAGATACTTTTAAAGCATACCAAAAACCATCTAATCAAGATATTAAAAATAAGTGAAGGCAAGAAATCTTTAGGCTTGGTCTGCATTCATTTGAACACATGTTGGGACAATCTAGATAAAAAATAATTTGCAATCTGCCATGACACCCATCGATAGAAAGCTTAACACCCCATAACAGCCATCGCAGCCCCCAAAAAAGGCTTCAAGCCGCCGTACAAATGCCACCCCACTGCTCTACAGTAAAAATTAAGCCATACAAAGGCCACTGTAGTGCTCCAAAGAAAGGATTAGAGACCCACAAAGTCCACCAGACCACTCAAAAGAAAGGATTAGTGACCTAGAAAGGCTGCCGCATCGCTCAAATGAAATCCTGATCAATCTTAAAAAGGGCACTGTTATCATTTGATATAAAGGCACAAGAAAATCGTCGTGAAAAACGTCTATCATTTATGGTCGTCTTCATATGCTTGTGTAGTAGTTTTTTAGTGTAGATGCAATCACAACACGACAATAAATTTTCTCAGTTTTCCATGAGATTAAAATGTGTAAACTATATTTACAAAGATCACTCGCCATTCCTCAATGCTAAGTGTGAGTACATTATAGCTTACTTCAAAAGATTAATGCAAAAATTGAATTATTCTACAATTTGTCTATGAAAAATTATCAGATGCATTATCTCCTCTGTGCTTCCTTGTTGCATAATAAAGAGCCAAAGTTACACACGGACATCTATTTGTTAAGCTGTCTCTTAGGTCATGCCTTGAAACATATGCCAGATGCTGTTTGCATACTTTCAGATAAACAAAACGTTGCCAAAACTAGCAACTTCAGGTTTCTTTGTAGCCATACATATTTGAGAATACCAATTAACAAAACTTCATGTGAGCTGAAGGTGGCCCTTGGCAGCATTTCTTAATATATAAAACAAACTTCGGAAAAATGAATTGAGCCTTCAAAATTTTACGATTGGTGTTCCAATGATACAGATCATCCTCTAAATTCATGAGATGAGCTGGCCCCTTTAGCTCTCTTATCGATAAACATTTGCACGTCTATACATGACATTTTCGCATAAAAGAAACTTTACGGTCTTTTAACATTGCCATTATAGATACGATACCAAATACAAACATCAAATCTCAGATGTATATGCAGTTGCACAAGAACAATCAACATATTGATCCACATTTTTATTTTTCTTGACACTCCATGCATAGAAAAAAAATTAAGATGGTAATTAGCATCTATCTTGCTAGTACCATGCCGAGAAATAAAATCTGTCAGGAATTGGCATATGCTATATACTTGCTTTATGTCACCATGAAACATTACATGCAGACATCAAGCTCAATATTTGAGTAGAAACTAAAAAGTAAAAACATTCAAGATATGTCTTTTAGATGGATTCTTCAGCAGGTAAAAGGTCATCAATAATTTCTGATAGAGCCTTGGGCACCCGATTGGACATTCCAACAAGATAAAGACCATAAAATATAAATCAAACTTGTTCCTTAAAAGTTTGCCAGATATTTAAGATAAAAAAAAAACACATATAAGATTCCAAAAACTAAAATGTTATGGTGATCAACTCAAAAAGGTTATAAACTTAATTGCACTTCCACACCCCTCAATAGATAAAGACAATATGTACATCATTTCAAAATCATAATACTTGGATGAAATAGATAACTTAACTGCTAAATTTACAAAATAAAAACAAAAGAAACAAAGGAATTTTCTATTGCTAAAATATGCAACCGGGAATATAGGTTCCCTTTTGCACTAGGCTTTCTAACAAACAAAAAGATAGGGGCAAAAGAATGAATTTAACATTTGTAGGTTTCCTTTCTCTTACATCCTTGGCCTGCATTGGATGACCTCATATTTGAGACATTCAATATGGGTGTTCCTTGCTTTAAGCTTGAAGGGTAGTCTCTGCCAGAGCTTGATGAAGGAAATGCTGATGAAGCCCCAGAGATCAAAGACGTGCTATCAAAGCAAACAGGTGGAATAGCACTCTGTAACAATATAGAAATTAACATATCCATATCTGGTGCACTTCCTGAGGTCGAAGAAAAGGAAAAGTTAGTTAGATACATAAACATCATCTTCAAATCAAGGCAAATAATTATGTGTGACAGAATAATCTGTCTAAATTAACTTTATTTATCTCACTAGTCTCATGGAAAATAAGTGTGTTATAAACTTATAACAGTGTAAGATGTAATGGCACATTGTGTTACAATCAGATTAGAATAATATATAATCTCACCTTTTAACATGTTAATAACACTGGCGAGAGACACACAGAAAGGGAGAGTATTTTAATTACATAAAGACAAACCTTTCCACATGCTAATGACCATTAAAACTATTGTATACATTTGAATGAAAAATGTGTAAGAGCAAAGCGATTTGCGCTTTGAATCAAGATAGTCCATGTTGATTGATCTTGACATCTATAATATTGTTGAAAAAACTAGTGCCTGAAACTAAATATTTTGCAATACAATTGAACTATGTCTTAGAAAAATGCACAAAACAATAATCTTATCAACTGAGGATGGATTTGTACAAGTTCGAGCAAGTCTGAAAAATCATATGCCCAAAAAGGAAGTACTCATGGTGAGTTAAAAGGGATCATACTTATTTACCAGTTTCATCCAACTACCACTGACATGTTCTTTGTTTTACGAAAATCTATGAATTTTCAATTTTATATTCAACTTTATTAAATTTAACTGCAGTGAATAAATGGCCAGAGAAGATGAGGTTTTGTACAAACATACAACTAATATTAGCAGCATTCCATGGGTACACATCCCTAGGGGTCCAGGTGACGTACCCACCATTTAGGGACTTGGGGACTTGAGGACTGAAAACTTGATCCATTTGGTGCATAAATTTTTTTTAAAGGTTAACTTTTTAAAGAAAAAATTAAAAAACATTAAAGGTTAACTTATTAAGGAATTTTTTTAAAAAACTAAGTTTTTAAGAAAAAAAAAAAATAATAATATTAAAAGTTAAAACTCCCTAAAATACTAAAGGGAAAGGAACTTCACTGCACATTCAGTGCATTTTGTTTACTTTTCAAAATTTAATCTGCTATTAGTTTTTAAATATTATCCCCTGCCGTCCCCAAAATTCAGGAAAAAATTTGCCTTCCACATAAATGTATCACCACTTCCCCCCATCCCAAAAACTCAGATAACCACCGAATACTAGTCAGGTTGATGCAAACATAACATTTAATATATATTTTAGCAATTTTATGCTTTATCGAATTGATCTGTAATCAATTGAAAAAATTCATATCATCCTTTTATGAATATTAATTAACTCAATGAAAACGGCAGAAATGCACTAACACCCCCACTAAAGGCCATACTCTAAATTGGATATTAGAGAGTATAAATTTGTCTTCTGTTTTAAACTTTAACTAACTTATAGTTTAGGTTGATTCATTGCTTGCAACCAGGGCAGTGAATAAAAGCTGTGTTGCCAGGTTCGCCCTCCCAGCGCTGGGTCCGTCCTGGTTCGTGTCGGGTCTTGGTCCTGGTCCAGTCCCTTTGTGGGTTCAACCAGGGTCCGTGTTTTGGAGGCCTGGTTTGCCAATGGAGAACCCAAGTCGAACCGGGGCGAACCAAAGCAAAACCAATGGGTTTGGGCGCCCAAAAAGCTTTTTTTGTTTTGCATTTTTTTAATAATTTCTCCAGTTTGACTTTGACCCACGCCCAAGGGAACCCTAAAAATGACCTCTAGAACACTTTAAACACCTAAACTACCTCATTTTTATTCATTTGTTTTGCAAACAAGCATTTTCATTCCAAGAGGCTGAGTTCTTATTTTTGCTTGTTGGATTGACAAAAGGAGTTGAAGATTGATCATTGAAGCTTCTACGAACGATTGCATTGCCATTCCTACAGATTTGCAAGTGTTCATTGGCTACCACAAAGATTGTTGAAGGATATTTTTGCAAAGAGGTAAGTTTTTCTCACTTTTTTTTGAGTTTTTTCATCCATTTTTTTGTTTTACAAACCAGAAACTTTGTTTTATTTCATTTTATGATTTATCTATCTTTTTCCTTTCCATTCTTCTATGAATGTATGCAAGATTCAAAAGAGCTAGGTTTTATAAATCAATATTTTGTTTTCATTCAAGTTTTGAATGTGTTGTTTGCAAAACAAATTGCCATAGGAATCACAATGCCAATGGGTTCTACCTCCGGCTCCATAGCTAAACCAAACTCAAAGTTCAAAACAAATCCAAATTCTCCTCTATGGAAGTATGCTGAAATGATAAAACAAATTCCAGGTGGTGGCAGTTATGTTTGAAAATGCAGTGGGTGTGATGTTACATATTCTAGCTCATACCATAGGGTGAAAGCGCATTGTGTGGCATAAGTGGAAAAGGCATCACGGCTTGCCCTGGAAAAGAAGGTGAACCTATTCTACCTGAGACAGTTGCAAAATACATTATGGAACAAGACACAGCAGATCAACGGGAAGCCCAAAAAGGAAATCACCCTTTGTTAAAAAGAAAATCAAAGGGAATGCAGCCCCCATCTAATCCCAATATTGTGGTAGAAGACAACCCATTTATGGCCACTCCGAATCCTCAAGCTCAAAGTGCACAACCAATTGCAAACAAGAGAACAAAGGGGCCTTTGGAACTTGCATTTCAAAATGAGAGTAAAGCCCTTGCCGACCAATGTGTAGCAAGATGCATATATGCCAATGGATTAGCTTTTAATGTTGTTCGTTCTCCATATTGGAAAGAGATGTCGAGGATGGTTAATGAAGCTCCAAAAGGGTACAAGGGCTCGGGTTATGATAAGGTGTGTGGCTCTTTATTGGAAAAGGAGGTTGAGTTGGTTGAAGATGCATTGAAGCCTATAAGAGATTCATGGGTTGAGACAGGTGTGTCCATTGTTTCAGATGGTTGGAAGGACTCAAGAAATCAGCCTTTGATCAATGTCATAGCGGTGTCCCCTAAAGGGGCAATGTTTTTGAAAGCCGTGGATTGTGAGGGGCAAGTAAAAGATGGACAATGTATTGCTAATATTCTCATTGCAGCCATTGAGCAAGTGGGAGCCTGCAATGTTGTTCAAGTTGTAACTAACAATGCCAAGAATTGTAGAGCTGCAGGGTTGTTGGTTGAGGAAAGATATTCACATATCTTTTGGACACCTTGTGCGGTCCATTCACTCAATCTTATGCTCCAAAAGATTGGGAGTAAAATTGCATGGATCAAAGAATTGTATGCTGAGGCTGAGGACATTCAGATGTTCGTCACCAACCACCACCTATCTCAAGGGATCTTTAGATCATTTTCAAAATTGGAGCTATTGAAGGTGAGTGAAGTAATATTTACATTTGTCATTTTCTGATTTTCATAATTTGATTGTGCATTCTAATTTAAATTCTTCTTTAAAGTTTATTTTTTAAATTTAATTATTATTTTTTATTTGCAATAGGTTGCAGAGACCCGCTTTGCCTCTAACACAATCGTCTTGAGATGGCTTGTGAAAGTTAGACAAGCACTTTCTAGCATGGTGATTAGCAACAATTGGTCTATATGGAGGCAAAGCAGCACTGAAAGAGCAACAAAAATTAAGAGCATGATATTAGATGACTCATGGTGGAATTGTGTGGAGTATCTCCTTAGCTTCACTGAGCCCATTTTGAGCATGATTTGCTATACTGACATGGACAAGCCATGCATTGGAGAGATATATGATGGTAGAGACTCAATGCTTGAGAAGATCAAGTGCACTATCAATGCAAGAGAGCAAGACCCTGAAGAGAGTTTCTTCAAACAAGTGCAAACAATTGTTGAAGAAAGATGGAACAAAATGACAACTCCATTACACCTTCTTGCCTTTGCATTGACTCCAAAATATTACAACAGTCAGATTCTTTCAGTGCCAGGAAGGCTTCCTCCATATAGAGATTTAGAAGTGGCTGAAGGGTACAAGGCAGCATTTATGAGACTCTTCCCTGATCAAGATTTGTGAAGTGTAGTCACGAATGAGTTCATTGATTTTGTGCACTCAAATGGTCTAGGTGTTGATGCTCTTCCTGATAGGTTCTTAAAGGATGCTCATAGTTGGTGGTACTTCCATGGACAATACTTCCAACATTTGCAGCCCCTTCCAATCAAAGTTTTATCACAAGTAAGTTCAATTAATTTTCATATTTTAGTTTTAAAAGTTTCATAATTTCATAATTTCATTTATAATTTAATAATTTATAATTTTTTAATTGTTTACTTTGTCTTCATAGGTTGCTAGTTCATCCGCATCTGAGAGGAATTGGAGCACATACTCTTTCATCCATTCAGTAAAGCGCAATAAATTGCTCTCAAAAAGAGCGGAGGACTTAGTATATGTGCATTCCAACTTGGGCCTCCTTTCACACAAACAATGTGACTACAAAGAAGGGGAGACGAAGTTGTGGGATATAGTGCCAGAGGATACTGACTTGGATGCTTCCACTTCCCACCATATTGCATATGAGGAGCCCGATATCCAATAGGAGCATGGGCACAATAATAGTGCTAGTGACAGTGCCATTGGCACTACTTGTGATTCATCTAGTCTTCCTACTTCATCTAATGTCCATGTTGACATTGATATGGAGGAATTTGATGATTAAAATTTAAAACTTTAAAAGTGTTGTAATATTGAACTTGAAGTTTGAACGATGAATATTTATCATGCATGTTTGAAAAATTAAATGTTTTAACTTTTAAATGATATTCAAGTTTATGGTGGTTTTGTTGTTTATATGATGTTATGTGATGTTCTAATCCTAATTCATGCTTCTAGGCTGCTTATATATATATATATATATATATATATATATATATATATATAATTTTTATACTAACGAACCCAAACTGAACCGAACCCACCCCCCAAAAAATTTTGCCGAACCGGCGAACCAAACCCCCGAACCCGAACCCAAACCCAAACCGAAACCGGTAACTTAGAATAAAAGACATACTCCAAATTGGATATTAGATAGAATCCCAAGTGATGTAAAATCCCCTTCCAGTTCTCCTCTATCTCATGCCAATATCACTTCCAGGTAAAGAATATATGGACAGATCACCTAGATGGTGCAGGTGTTGCACAATCCCACACATGAACTCTACATAGTCAATATATGCAACCACAAGAAGGCTTAGAAGCTATGTCACAAGGTTGGCCAAATTTAATGCTTGAAGTTTGAAATTCAGCGAACTTAATGAATACCTTTAAAAATCATTGCAATTTGCCCTAAAATGCATATGGTTAAGTTAAGGGCTTAAGTTTTTTCCATTAAAATATATTTATAGAAAGTGTCAATCGTTGCCTGTTGTCTGCTGAAGTTGAAAGTCCTGCATTGAATTCATTGGCCAACATGGATGCTTGCTGTTGCAGAGTTGAGATTCAGACTATCCTGTTCAATGTTCAGCAAACTATATGTAATATAATGGGATTCATGGAACAAGTTCAGCATGACCAGGAACGATTCATGTGAGCTCAAGAGTTTATGTTGAGGCAGTGGCTGCAAGCCTGCAACTATGAATAGGTGAGCTTGGCCCTTACAAGTCTGCATTGTGGCAAGTCGGCAGCTGCATCAAATGGCTGAAGGAGGTGCAGGGGGTGGAGGTTAAACAACTATTCTTGTTTTAATTTATGGGCTCCCAGCAACTTTGTTACATTTATTTTCTTTAAATATGTCTGTGTATTATATTATATTTGTTTGGAAGAGCTTTCAAGTCTGGATTGTATTTACATTGTATATATTTACATCTAGCCAAGTCTCAGTTCCCATTGAACTTTATTATCATATTTTTGAGTTTATTTTTGTTCCTTCCAATGTATTTTCGAAGTTATCACCATGTCCTTTGTCTTCTCATTTTAATATTAATGATTTAATACATTAAAACTTAAAATTTTAATGTAGATTTTTTATCATTGAAATTTAATATATTTATATATTTATAATGTTCAAATTAAATTTTTAAATTTAATTATAATTTAATATTACTTGAGTTTAATAATGAATCTTTTTTGGCAAATTTTCTCTCTATCAAACACTAACAGAAGACGAACCTTTTGACATAGCTTAGAAGTGCTGATTAGCTGAGTGGAAGAGAGAAATAGTATCCTAAACCACCCCTTAGGGGACATAGTTCTTGTTAGGCATCTCCTCCCTAGGTTAGACATTTACTGTATCTTATCTAAGGGGTTTGCTTTTCTGAGTCACTTCAATGCATCATGATGAAATAATGATTATGACGGGATAAAGTTATTTGGTGTGCCTGTTCTCTTTATGATAAAGCCATTGTTCAAGTAACAGTACATTTTTTGGGCTTAACAAAGTTGAGATAGCTTCAGCTCATTATGATGACATCAATTAATTGAGCTGCCACAGTGTGCAGGGCAAATACATGCTTAAGGCCTGCATTGCCTCACCAAAATGACACTGTTTAAATTGTCAGTTCAATCTTGCAAACCTATCAATGGAGAGGAAGTGGATCCAAGTGACAAGCAGCCAAGCATCCCGCCATTTCCTCAAAAAGCCTGACTCAGCGTCTATTAGATTTCCTAACAAGATCTATATCTTAAAGCACATATCCAGATCTCAGAAGACTGGTACTCCAGCAGACGATCAACAACTATAACTACTATACTAAGTGCAGTTTATCAGGACTAATTTGGTACTGCCCAAGCATGTTGTTATCAAAGGACAGATCTATGGAACATGTCCTTAGCCTAATAGAACCTATATAGATTAAGGATAGCACAACATATGTATGAGATGAGTAAATAAGAGATAAAGTGAGCATACAAGAAAAGATAATGCTATATTGAGATATATGCTATAAGTATATGCTATCAGTATTATACTTTACGTGTATATATGTGTGTTAAATTGTTTTTAGTATCTGATATCAACACGAACATTTCATAACAAGAAACTACTTGGCCCGATATTTCTTGCTAACATTTTGTGGAGCTGCCCAATGTTAGTGCCTTGGTGATCAGAGAGACCCATAATCACTAGGACCTAATCCCTTAAGGGGCTAGGCACCTAGGGGATAGCATAAGACAAAGGGACAGCATCCTAAAGAGGTGCAATTGCTGAGATAAATCAGGTGCAATGTTTGGAAAAAGATAAGATGAAGAGGTGATATAGAGATAACAAAGTAAGGAAGATAGTGAGAAAATAGAAATGAAAGATGAACAAAAACAAAGAACAGCAGATGAAGAATGGAAAGGCAAAGAAGAGAAAATAGATAGGCAAAAAGGAAAGAAACAAACAACAGAAAAAGAAGTTAGATAAAAAGCAAGAATTGTCTGCCACTAAACTCCAAAACAACTGAAGTTCATGAAATCTAAAGAGAAGACAGTACAATCAAAAGATGCAAGTTTTGGAACCTATGGAGATCACTAATGTACATAGGGAGATAGAGGATGATACAGAAGAAAATTTGGTAATGCAATTAATAGAACCTATAAATTGGGGAATAGAGGAAAATATCCAAATGGAGAAGTTTGTTGGGTAGAGCACTGAAGTAGGCAGCCAACACCGAGAAGAAAAGGAAGATGTCGAGGAAGATAAGATGGATAGGTAAAATGCCAAAGTAGCCAGCCACAATCAAGAGAGACAGGATGAGGTAGAAAAAGAAGTAGAGAAGCTCCTAAAAGGGGAAGAACCTATACAAGATGCTACAACTAATCCAAAGACTCTAGTTAAAATTAATTAAGAATTCAGATTCCTTACTCCAGCTACTGATTGGATAACAACAGTAAGAGATAGTACCATGATAGAACAGGATGAGGAAAATAAGAAAAGAAATTAAAACAAGGAGAGAGAATACAGTACAGTAGGAAGGAAGGAATGCAGAAAGGTATATTTTAAAAAAACATTAAAAATAGAAGATATACATGAAGGAAGTGAAGAAGATGAAAATAGCCACAACAAACTAATGTTAATTAGAAAAACCCCAAGAGTCACAAATCCCAAACACAAGAGTAACAAAGAGGAAATGAGCCCTCCGACCATGGGATAACCACAATACAATCACATGCTTTTTAACAGATCCAACATTACCTAGACAGAATAATTACTGCAGCATATGTTGATCTTTTAGTCATGTTCCTATTAACTACCTGACATATCAAGCACAAGCAAATCTTACGGTGCAAAGAGCTAGAGTTGTGACACATCAAATCACACCGAACAATCAAACATATCCTGAACCCACCATTGATCAAATTTTAGCACAATCTACACTAGACATGGTACTGTTGGAAAGTCAAAACACGTAATACAAAACCCAGCATAATTTAGGAAATTTTATGGGAGGTTACCATCAACAAAGAGGCACTTGGAATGGCTATAAATGGAATGAAGAAATCATTATCTACTACAAACTTGTAAGCTATTGTCATTATTCTAGCAATAGCTATCAGGAAGAAAAACAATCATGTCGTTTGTTTCTGTGGAGATAAATCACACAATTCCTTTAGCTGCCCTAAAGCAGCACAGTACTACAAAAATGCAGAGAATAATACAAAAACCAAGAACATAGTGGATACAATGCAACAAAAAGTGAAGCAAGACATTTACCCAAAATACCAAAACATAAAAAGAGTTAGAAAGTGAAGAGAACAAATATCCTAGTGGAAGAAATCATAATAAAATAGTTAGAAAGACGAAAGAGTGCATAGAAAAAGAAAGGCCAAAGGAAGAAAAGAAAAATGTGTGCTGTAAACAAGAGGAAGTAGGACTGAAGAAAATGATAGAATTGTTTCAAAAACAAGGACTATTAGAGAAACTAACTCAATTTTGTAATAATGAAACAAGCAAGAAAAAGGGAAGAAACTAAAAATGATAGAAAGGTTAGAAAAGCTAGTAAGAAAGAATGTAAGCAATACTAATTGATGTTCAACAAAATGACAAGATAACAATAAACACAGCTAGGCGGTCGAATAGACACAAGACCAACATACTGCAATGATCCCCACATATAATAAAGTAAATAATATAGCAAAAGAAAGAAGTCCTAAAATTGCATAAATGTTAAGAGAAAATAAGTATTTATTCCCCAGAACATTCACTGAGATAAAATAAATAAAAGAAGCAAGGGTGATGAAGATTCAAACTAAAGCTAATGCTAAACTGCAAAGGAAAACACCTAACATTATCTAACTCAAATATGAAGTCGAAAGTTGAGGATGCTAGTCCCATGGTAATTCAAAACAAAAAGATGGAAGAAATTATAATACAACTCTTAGCATGTAATGTCCCGAATCATTTTAGCTGATCTGGGCCGACTTACTTGAGAAAATAGTGTTTTTTAACACTATTTAAATAATAAATTAATTTTATTTATGCTTTTGTGGCCGACCCCCTTGAGTTGGTGCCAAGTTTAGAATTAGAATTTTTATTGTTTCTGGGCTGACCTATTGGAAGGCTAAGTATTTATGCAAGTTCATGTTTTCAATTGTGGCATCACAAATTTGGAATCAATCTCCTAGCAAATTGAGGACGTAGTCTCTCTTTCGGCCACTCAGGTCTAGACGTAGTCTCAACCTAAGAAGTTTGTGCATTTTGTGCTTTTCATTCACACCTTGAGTTTGTCATTCTCAGCTATCAACTAAGGTCTAATCTAATTTCAGGAGGTTATTCTACATGCATTTAAGGAATCATTGGAGACGAGCTAAACAATTCGGCCGAGCCCCTGGCTCTGGTCGACACCTTGACCAAGTCATCCTCCTGTCAAATCACGCACAAGACTTGTGGAGAAGGAGCGATCGACCATTTTGTTCATATGTGCATCCTCCAGGCAGTCACGGGAAGCACGAGATGAGATTAGAACACGCATCATTGAGGGGAACGATGAGCATATCTTCTGTCATGAAAGTTATAATCTCATTGTGCCGACTCTCCAAGAACTACATTTGGATTGGCATCGACGAGAAATTAATCGAAGGCTAGTGATGGCGGCTCACTTTGGCAACAGAGCTTAGGCTCGAGCCATAGTTTCCAGTAGCTATTTCCGTTGTGGGCCTAGTGTCGACTCTTACACGCAACAAAGGATCCGCCTAGCCTGATTGATGAGTTGGGAAGGGACGTTTTTCCAAATACCAATATTTCCACCGAGATTGAAATATCGCTACCATCTATGCATCCAAAGCTATGACTCGTTGAGAATTGGGGCGATCAGTCTATTGAATTATTTCCGCAGTGAAGGCCATCTTTTGTGCATAAATCCGTGAGTGGACCCGACTAGGATCGAGTTCCTCTTTCCTATGTAATTGAGCCGTCTCTGAGCCATCTTGACTAGGGTGGATTCGTCTTATCAAAAGGGTTGTCTTTACTCTGGGAATTTGATTTGCTCAATTAATTGTATTGAACTGAGATTGATCTTTCATTCCATCCATTTGTTGTTTAGCCGTTCTATGTATGATTGTAACTCTGAGAAATCTTTCGAGTTGTGTTTGTATCTGATGCCAAGCTTCTATTATTACATTGTTTGATTCTCAGTATTGATCACAAAAAAATGAGTTTCTTGGTTACTTTATACTGTGCGTGTGGTGTGGGCATCTTTCATAGCAACATATGATCAAGCCCAAGAAAAGTGACAACAAAAAGGCATAGCACATCAAACCTTGCAAATTCAAACAATTTGACCTTGGTGAAGAAGCGTTATTGTATGACAAGAAGTTCAAAAATACTAGCAAACTAAAGACCTATATAATTAATAATATTCTTGGCTCTAGCATAGTCAAATTAAAATTGTTAAGCGGTAAACTCAAAACTAAATATGTTAATGGTGCAAGACACAAACTACACGCAAAGCATAGCTAAGTTGTCTAGAGGAGGAAACAATATTTTAGGCTTGAGGAGAATGTTGGAAGGACCTATACTTCAAAGCACATATCCATATCCGCCAAGACCGATACCACATTGAAGGATCAACAATTATTACTCCAATAATAAGTGGTTTAGTCGGGATGGATCCAGTACCACTCAAGCATGGTGTTTTAAAAAAATACATGCATGTAACATGTCCTTATCCTAAGAGAAACTATACTGTATAGATAAGGGTAGCACAATGTATGTATGGTATGAAATGCATGAGATAAGTAAGAGATAAAGTGAATATATGAGAAGATATAATGTTATATTGAAATATATGCTATATTTTATCACTATTATACTGTATGCATATGTGTATGTGTTAAATCATTTTTAATACTTGGCATTTCCCTCTGATATCAACAGTAATACTTCAAACACTCCATAACAAGAATCCAATCAGCCACTTGACCTAATATTTCTTACTAACACTATTGATTTTATAGCATGGACACTTGAAGTAGCACTTAAGAGCTTGCTTTCTTCAGACGCCCCATCAATGTTCATTCACACTGTAAATGGCTGCATTGACTTTTAAAAAGGCTTACAAAACACCAACTTGTGATCTGCAATCATTGGAGATCTGCACCAAATAGGTTTTAGTTATGGAAAATGGTCTTTCAGCATAGTGAGTTGAATCTATGGTAGATTGAAATGAAAATAATTATTCCTGATTTATACAAGAAACTGCTCTCTTGAATGCTATTAATAATCTTTGTGTTTATCTGATTTGGAAAGGTGAGGCAAGGATCTCCTGCAACCTATTTAAAATGAAAAACAGCGACAAAAATAATCTTTCCCCAATTATGGAAAGGGGATTTTGCGCCCACTGCCAATAGTGGGGGACTAAAACTTTGAATTGTCTCATTGAGATATTTTAGGAAATTTCAATGCCAAATAAAATATTATTATAATTTTTATAAAAAATTCTGATACAAGATTCGGGGTTATTTTTTTCTGATTCCAGCCTGAGAAGGCGTGATTTATAAATGTGACAGTATTACAGGGCAAATGCTCCTAAATTTTGTCCGTAATAGTGGATCGATAAATTCCAGTTTGTCTCCTCTATGGGACCACAAACTCTGAGGGAACCATTGTAAACCCTCATTGCTCCTTAAAAGGAAAAGGAAAAAGAATGATATATACACATCTACCTCATATCAGAGGAAAATTTGCCCTTATACAACAAGGATATCAAACTCGTAAGAAACTAAATTGTGAACTTTAAAACCCCAAAAAAGCAAAGAAAAATAGAAATCAAAGTTTTACGGTTTACTAAGATTACCATTTAACGGCGGTAGCTGCTGCATAAAAGAAGCCAAAGACGGTGATAGACCAGCAAGAGCAGTGCTAGGCTTTGGCTCAGGGAAGCACACGACTCCCATCATTGGTGAGCTCCTGTAATATATTGCTAATTGAAATAATTCAGCGGTAGTTTTCGAAAGTATAAGGAGAAGAGATTAAAGCCAGCAAGCATGCAGAGTGCCCTAATTACTTAACATGCAGCAACAATTGCACCAGAAAATGAATAAATATGAAAAAAATTATTGGTCAGAAAGGTAAGTTAGAGCTAGAGAATACCTTTCCTGGCCACCAAATTCGAAATGAATAAATTAGCAGTGTGCTGTTCTTGTCCAGCCCAAATTTCGAATTCACGAAGAGCAAAGCAGATGTGCAATTGGCAGCTTGGATATCCCTCCGCTTTTATTTTGCCCTTTGCTATAAATGTTAAAAGGAATCGATTAATTCAAAGCGTGGGGCGCGGATAATATATAGAAATTTGATTCCGCGTACCAAGTCGGTCTTGCAGCTCCAAGGCTCTCCAAAACTCTGCGTTTTCTTCAAGTGTTTATTGAGAAGTGTCTTTATTAATTAATTATATAATTGTAAACCAAAAGAAACTTTCTCTAAAGCTTACATTCAACATGAAGTAGCACTTGCACAAGGGATGGGTTCTTAACAAATTCACAATTTATTTATTAGAATAATATAATAATTTATAAAATATATTATCAATTTTAATTTAATATTTCTTATTAGTAGATAGGCTACATATAGTGTGAGCTTTCAGTTTGAAACAAGTCTTATGTCGTCAAACAATTGTTAGGTTGTCATTAAACAACAAATGGTTTAATGGTTTTTGTTCACCATCAGATGGAATTGGATTTTCCCCAAATCATATTGGATTCTGCGTCACACATGAAAACAAATATTAACTCGCAACCAATATTTTTGTTTAGAAGGCTACAAAAATCTTGTCTCAAGCTCAAGAATCAACCAACTCTATAACCCTAATATTTTTAGATTTACTCCTCACTTATCATAAATATTGAAGCAACTGATGCAAGGAGATTGGTTTTGGTCCTTCTTATTTTAAATAATTTTTTGCTTTAATAGGGTTTTGTAAAATTCTTCTTGCAAAGTTATCCCTTTTTTCTTATTGGTATCGTTAACATCATGACACAATTTATGTAGAACCTTAAGGTAAGTCACTTGCCATGGTTTCAGTGACGATTTTTCTTGGAATTTGTATGCACTGAATCATTTTTTCTATGTTTTATTTCATTCTAAAACTATTGTGCTTATATCTCCCTTGCACCACTCCTTCAATCGCCACTCACACGCTTCCTCCACCAACAAATCTTCTAGCAACCTAAAAACCCCAAGAGGTCAGGAGATCAATCCCTAGGGGAAGCCCAATGCCAAAGGGTGGGCTAAGTGCAGTGTTTTAGATAAAAGAAGCCACATGTATATTTTATTTGAGTCGAACCTTATCGGGGTTGTTGATGGTGCTCGTAGGGAATGTCGCAATCAAGAGAAACTACATATTTTTCTTACATGCTTACTTCATCCTTGCCTCTAATCTCAAGAGCATCAACCAACTATGGAGGAAGCACAATAATAACTACTTCGACTTCAATGTGCACCAGGGGATCTAGAACAAAGTCAATTGAGACTTCATGGAATTCTTCAAATAGGTGAGCTAGATGAAATGCTTGAAACAGGGTGAGGGCAACTAGGAGTATTATAGTTATAGGTCATTTCCAATTGATTTTATCTGGGGTTCAACAAATTTTATGCATGAGGGTCATTTTCCTTTGATGAATGCTCTTAGATGCATCCAAGTCCTTGCCACCATTCTCCAACTCTTTCAACTTTTCCATGATCTATTGTGCCATGTTATCCATTGCTTCATAGATCACACATTCAGTTATCGAGGACAAATTTTGTTTTCTGCCATCAAACACTTTGGTTGTAGTCTTGCCTCTTTTATGTGCTCTTTGCAAAGGTTCGTTTACTTTCTCATTATAGTCCAATTGCCCTATTCTATTAACATTAAAATACTTGTTTTTTCTTTGTGATTGTTATAATCCAACATGTATAATGAAAAAGGTGAATGGATTGACCAAAATTTGTGTATTTTTTTAATTTATGTAGCCCAAATATTAGGTCTACTTTTTCCCCTCAACTCACAAGAAGGTTGAAACATACTAATGGACCACTATGTTCTTTATTGGGTTTTTGGTTTTAGGTTTTTTAGTATTGGGAGCCTAGATTGGTTATCATAAAATGGTTGAATATAAAGACAAAACCAAATGAATTTCATGATGATAGAATTTTTAAAGATAGTTCCATATCCATTGGCAAAAATGGGCACCCATTTGCAAGATTCATGGTTCACTTTACTCCTCTAGGTAGACAAGGGTATCTTGCATTCTTGAATAAATTCTTGAATGCATTATTGCTTGTCTAATGGTATAATATATTCAAGAAATGCAATTGAAAAAAATGATAATTTGTTTCTTGTATATTAGATGATTAAAACACTTTAATTATGAATTTAGTCAAAATCATCTCAAGGTTGAATGGGCATCTTCAATATTCTAAATATGTGTCTGCACTTTGTCAAAGTTATCAACACCAACATATTTCAATTTGTTTTGAGTCATGTTTTCTTTTCTTTGTCTACTAGATTGTTAGTTGTATTCTAGCTTTTCATGCTTGGTGATTTGACAAGTTCATAAGTTATAACTATGTATAAGAAAATATAAATTGGGATTTTATTTCAAGTATATGTTCAAACATACTTTTGTAAACTTGAAATTAACTTTTTCAACTCACAATTACTTGATGTTGCATGCTTTACATACTGAAATGTAGTTCTCACTATTTTTGTCAAGTGTACAAAGAAATTGTTGAACAAAACTGAATATGACATAGAGCTAAGGTTGGGGCCATCTATATTTGAGCCATTGAAATGAATTTCAATGATAAGCTATGAGGCCACCCCTAGTATAAAAATATATAATAAAAACTAAAATTTGAGACGAGTTATCATTTCAAATAAATTTTCTTGCTACATGACAACAATAAGGTAACTTCAAGATTTCTTGGTTGTGAAGTATTTATGGGGACATGGAATGTAGGAGGTAAAGCACCCTTTGAAGGCATCAAATTGGATGAATGGTTGTATGCATCATATGCTTCAACAAGCATTTATGTTTTGGGGTACAAACAAAACTTCCTCATTGCATTCAATTTAGTTTTATGAAGATAATGACATAAACATTATTTATTCTTTATATAGTCAATAGTGCTTATCTTTATGGATAAATTCTTTTGGGTAGACAAAGGTGGGAATGTTTTTGGAACTAATATTTACAAGGGAAAATGTATTGCCTTTAAAAGATCATGTTGAATTAGAAGTTCACTCTTGGCAATCAAGTGTTCGCCCTCTAGCAAACACCATACAACCCAATGCACATGTAACTAGTAGAGGGGTGACCAAACTTGTGTATGGTCCAATTGCTATAAAATGAAGAGTTTCAAAGTGTTTTCTAGTCTTTTTTAGCATCATTCTTTTTCAGTTGGCAAGGGAAATAAGGAGTTGTTATGAACCTTCTAGATGCATAGAACCTAAAAGAATATTCTTGTTGATGGTGTCAAGCTATATGGAAAGTGTATGTTCTTTAAAGTTTATTTATAATAGGGGAATGTAAAACTAAGTGTTGTAGAGCTCTTCAATGGTGCTCAAACTTGTCGAGGCTAAATTGATCTTTGTAAATTCATTGTACTTTCTTATTGCACTGAGGAACTAGAAGTAGTTACTTCATAGACCAATTTTTTATGACCCAAAGTGTATTTTATCTAGATAAATGTGTTTCTAGATTTTGAGTTTGTTTTTGTGTTTAATTTTGCATAATTTTGATGTGTAGATATCCATTATATTGTGTAATTTGTAAGCCACTATAGATGGTAAAGGTAGTTTTCAAAGTGTATTAGAAGGTCTTACATACAAAAATCCATTCTTGATGAATTTATGTGAGGAATATCCTCTCAATTTACTTATCAAAGTGCCACCATTAGGTTTTCCCACTAGCAATCCATGAGTAAGTATTTAAGAAGTTAGTTAAATTAGGAGGACTCACTTTAATAGAGACAAAACATGTGTCTTATATAAAACATCTATAATTGGCCTTGGATGGTCAAAGATATTTAATAACTTCTAGAGAGGCATGACAAAATAAAATAAAATTGAAGAACCAAGGCTTGCACCAGTCATTAACAAAATCAAATAAAACATGGGAACATATAGGTATATAGTATGTAGTGTTTATACTTATCTAGGACATAAAAAGATTTGTGTTTGCACATTAATGACAGTATACTAATTTTCTAAGATGACATATTTGATCCCATGTACCAAGTGTTGGTATGTGGTGACTGATCATGCAAATATTATACACTCATAATGTATCCTTGTCGGGGTTTAGGGTTGGGTCGGGCCCTGAGCAAGGGTTTAGGGGCAGTAGCCCCCGATAGCAGGGGTTTAAGGGAGTAGCCCCTGAATTTTTTTTCCCGTTAACACATCAAGGTTTTCCCATTAACATGTCAAATTGAAAAAATGACTTTGTAAAACCCTAATTCTAGAAGCTTCCAAAAATCTTGTTATAAGCAGTTGGGATTATGTTGTTGTATGGTATTCGCGAGATTGTAATCTATTTTGCACTGGATAATAAAATCGTTGGACGGTTGAGTTTCTGCAGATGTATCCCATATTGGGTGAACCACCTTAAATTTCTGTGTTGATCTCTTTTGTATTATTTTTCATTGTTATTTTTGGGTTATTTAATCTGCATATAATTGTTAATGTTTATTGCTCCAATCTACTTGAATCCTAACACCAAGCATAATGATGTCTCATCCAACTTGATTTCTCATCAATGAATAAGCAAGATTACATGGATAACTTTTGAGCATATTTTCTTATAGAGGAGAAAATAGTTATGTTTTGCTACTTCGATATCTCGTTAAAGGAGATCCAAATATGGTTATTGATTTATTAACATAATCAAAGTATATTTGTCAAATTATCAAGTAAATAAATAATTAAAAAGACTTTTTCTAGGCATAGGGAATTATCAATTATAAAATCTTTAAAATTAAACTTGATACAAATATTTCCTTCAATTCACTATAGGTAAATATATAATACAAATATTTTATAATTATTGAAAATGTTCAAGATTGTATGTATTTCAAATTTGTATTACAAAATTATATAGACAATAAAAAATACACTTCCTTCCCATGTTAACTTACATATAATTCTCTATCGGTGTAACCATTACACCCCTCCTATTGCAAGTGCTAGTTCAATTAGTGATACATGATAATATATGTGTATATATTTTGAGTATAATTTTTAATTGGATTTTTTATAAGTAGTTCAGTGATGTTTATTTTTCTCTACTTAAAAAATATTTATCTTTTCTAAAGTAGAGATGCAAAAAATTTAACTTTAAAATATTTCAAAAGTATTTATCATGAATATGATTGGCTAAAAAAGTTAGATGTTAAAAGGAAGATTTATTTAGGAATTTTTTGGGATATTTCATTATTAACAATTGTTTGAAATATTTGACAAAGTTCCATAAATAGAGCATTTTTTTCTATATAGATACATAAATTTTATATTTATAATTATGTATGTAATTTTTTTCAAAATATAGTAAATATTATATTTAAAAAATAAATGTATCTTTTAAATTTTTTATTACTTTTATAATATCACCTAAAAATTATTTTAAATTTATTTTTGGTTAATAAAATATATAAGTATTAAAATTTACATTAATGAACAAAATGAGAATAATATTCTTAAAATAATACTAATAATAATAAAATTAAGTTGAGAATTAAATTTATTATTATAATTATCATTATATAAATTAAGTTACAATTATAATTATATAGATTTTTAATTAAATTATGACTAGAGTTATAATTATTAGAATATATTTAATAGTTGCAAGGAATTGTAGCATCATAAATTGTTGACCCTAACAATTGCATTCTATGTGTTGGCTCCCCCTATGTGCTTGGACCTAATTATGTTTATTATTTGCTCATTTTATTATCATTTTTGAAAAATCAAGATAAATTTGGGAATTAAAATTAATTATTTATTTAACAACAACTTAAATTCCAAAATAGGTTTGGTCTAGGGCATCCTCAATCTTGACCACCCTATTTTGGCCCAATTTTAAATATTTTATTATCACATTTTATATTTACAAATATAAATTCATTTGTTGGCTTTTCGAAATAATTATTGTGGGAAATGAAGAAATGCATATCAATATAAGTTTTTCACCATTTGAAGCTAGAATGATTTTTTTAGCAATTGAGCATCATAAAAAGTAGTCAAGGCAATTCAAGAGCAAAATAAGCATCATCTTATAGAATTTTCATCAGTTGAAATTCATGTTAGCAATACATCATGTGAGATTTGTTTCATGTTTTATTTCATTGTTTTGTGAGTACTAACACTTGGAGGACCTTCAATCAAGCACCAAATTATCCTTGATGAGATGTGTGACATGACTTCAGTCCATCAAGGAAAACATATCTGAGTGGTAAGTTACAACACTTATGATTCATAATTTTCTTTATCCATTTGCTTCTACCCAACCTAGTGTAAGTACTCTTTATCCAACATCATAATAGTCATTGTGGAGGTGGAAGTTACACCAAAATGAATTTTGACTTAGGTAAGCCCTTTACGACACAAACATTTCTCTCCTTTCTTTCTTGTAGGTTATAAATTTCAAGTGGATTGGGAGAATATTAAAGACCTAGCATCAAGATCAAGCATTCAAGCATGTCCATTCATCAAATTAGGGAAAGATCAATTATTCATCAATAGACAAAGTTCCAAAGTTGAGTTCTACAAGAAATCACATACAAATTGTAACTCATTGATACCTATTCAAAGATTCCAAAATGCATCATTCTTAGTCTAGGTTTCCCACACCCCTAACCAGTCAGTTTTAGTCTAGATTTGAATGCTAGGTTACTTTGTCTCTTCCCTTTACTTTGTTGTTCTTAGTCTTTTCTTAAAATTTCTATGCTTTTCTACATTCACATAAGTTTGTTGTAGTTGCATAGTTGACCTAATTTACATTTATAAAATCAAATTAGTTCAATTCCTAATCAATACATCAACACCCCCAAGGGGGTCCAAAACCTTGATCAACCATTCTAGCTCTTCCTTGAGGATAGTAGCCAAGTGGATTTTTATTCAATCAATTTTGTGTTCCCCAAAGTGATGTAAGTGGAAAGGTGTGATTTAGACCCTAGATCCTCTTTTCCCATGTCACATGAACAAATTAAAATTTAACTATGCTACGATAGATTTACACACATTTATATGTTCTATTAGATGTTTAATAAATTTTCAATAGGAAAAAGTATCCCAATTTATTATATAATTTTAAGAGAACTTCCAAAATTATTGTGTATTTTTGGCTAGTATTATTTTTATAAAAAATATACTATCAATTTTATTTTAATATTTTTAATTAGTAATATAACAATCTATTTAAAATTATTTGTAAATGAATAAAAGTGATGTGATTGTAACATTAATTTAAAATAAAAATAAATTCTCTATGTGATTTCACTATAATTAAAGATTAAAATAAGATTAATAAGGAACAAAATTTGATCATGATTAATTAATAAAGAGGTGACTAGGCCTCACCATTCAACATCATGACCATTAATAGATTGGAATCTAGCACACCTAAACTCAACGAAGCCATTTTACTAGTAGCTCATGTTGGTTTCCAAAATCATAAAGCAAAAACCAAGAAACTTCCACAAAATACTTGCACACAATAAGCCTAATTTACATTTTCAAGAGATTGATACCAGATTTTAGTAATATGTATAATGTAACATTGCTTATGTAGGTAAGGTTGTGAAGATAGTCAAGTCAAACACAACGACTAACTAACCCTTCAATAATGGAACATTTGTTAACTCACATGACAAGTGTTCTTATGAGTGGCAAGTGAGCATGCAAGAGGTGTCTCACAAAGTGGCCCAGACATTTGACTCAACAACATGAGGTAAGACAAAACTCTAGAATATCCTAAGTAAACTTAAGAAAATGTGAATAGGTCAAACTAGAAAGTAATGACAACTTAAAACTAGTTATCTAATGACAGTAGATTTACACTAACACCCTGAGCCCTAAGTGCAACTTAGGAAGTAATGTATGCATGGCGATGAGTTTTGGCTCCTAGGCCATGTTAGGCACTCATGTATAAATTTCTCATGAAGTGGAGATAATGAGAAAAACCTTGTGGGAAATGGAAACCCCTCTCCAAAAGAGAAATAATACAATGAAGAAAGACTATGTAGTTCCCCCATTAGATGATGATTCAACTTCTCTGCATGTTTCTCAAATGCTCCATGTGAAGACTAATGTAGAACAAGTATCAAAGAAGTGATATGAAGTTTCACTATAAATAATTTATGGATGCCCTTGGTGAAGTGCCTTTGAATTCTAATGTAAGAAATGATTTTCTACTAGAAAGAATCTCTCGATGCTCTTGATGATGCATCTCTGGAATCTCATATAATAGACGATGGTGGATGATATGAACATCTTTTTAATCATTTTTTTTCAGTCATTCCCACATTTTTTGAGTTGAAACTTAGAATCACAAAAGAAATGTAAAAGAAATATAAAGTGTTCAAGGCAAAATGACAATGACAACCCCCCTTGATTATTTTGATCCCCTTAAATTAGCACTTTGTATGTTTTAGTTCATATAACAATTTCAATGTAACAAATAATGACAATTTATAATTGAGTGTGATATTGTTTCTAATGAAATGGGCAAGTGATATTCACTTTTACAAAATCATTACTAAATGTGAGTAGCTAATCAAAATATACAATAATCATATGTGCCTAATTTTGTACTTAGAAACTTTAAGTTTTCTTGTTCAAGGAGGAGGAAAAATATGTGTTAAACAACACATTTTTTACATCATCTTGATGCTAAAGTCTTCAAAATGGAAATAGCTTTTACATCAATTTTTTGACTTAGAGCATGTCCCTATGCCATTGCTTAGCTTATTTCGGCTAGCAGCGATTGCTCAATATTTTAAGGAGTATTTTGTGGAGTTGGTGGCCCCATGAACTTTATTTTTTCTGCTTATTTTAATTAGAAAGTTTAAATTTTATTTTTTTAATTATTATTTATTTTATTCACTTACAAAAATCTCAAAACAAAGGGAAAATATTCTATAGTCCCGAGACTTGATAGGGCTATTGTGACCACCTTTACAATTGATAATTGTTGTGAGAAAAATAACATTGCAAAATAACATTTATGTTACTGAAGGAGAAGAAAGTGTGATCATAGAAGTATTAGACAAATGAATCACATTTAGAAAACTAATATGGAGAATAAAAGTGGTTAATTTTGTTAAGGAAAGTAAAAATATATTAATTACATTTGAGGGATTCATTTTATTTACCTTTCTTTAAATAAAGAATTAGGAGAAATAAGTAGGATGTTTTATTGAATTGTATGGTTTGGAGTGATAAAGTTAATGATTTTTTTTTTAATTAAAATTAATCCAAAAGAATTCAATCAAACAATACTTTGTGTTTTGATATTTTGTGCAGCAATGATTTAATTTGTCTAGCATCATTTTTCTCTACCATTATAGACCAATTTTTTTAAAGAATATGAAGCCAAACTAGAAAAGTCTACAAGAGAACAAGAAACAATATAAATTTGCAGGTTAAATATACTTTAAAAAAGGATTGATAATGGACGAAAAAATTTCCAAATTTATTAGAAACATCCAAGTGGGTTTGTGTAAATAAGTTGAAACATAGATCAACATTCAATTCAACAAGTTTGAATAAGTGCATTCTTGTGTCCCAATCCTCAACAAAATCAAACTTAAGTAATAGGGGAATCCCGACTTTGTATGGAACTTTTGCATATGTACAATTAAACTCACAAGTCTAAAAGCTTGACTAGGAAGTTGTAATCCAAATAAATCCCATGCATCATCACGTTGGTGGACTGCAGATTGTATTTCTCAATTACACTTGCACATCTGAGGGTTGAAGGCCCATAAATATAGTCTTCAATATGGTAAAGTAGTAAGGCAATAAGTTCAAGTTCATATTGAATTTCAACTATAAAATTTCCAACAGGGATCTACATACCCAAAATGAATTCTTCACAATGCTTATATACAAGAAAAAATGATGTAATATAAAATAATTTGGTAAGTGCTTAACTGAGTTCATATCTACTAAGTGAAGTAAGTGCTAAGTAAGTGCTTAATTGAGTTCATATTTGAGGGAAAAAATGAAGTAATATAAAAAAGAGGGAAATTAATATGTGGTGTCAGATGTCATTTCATTTCCATTTGCAACAGCTGCTTATTTCTAGCTCCCCCAAAATTTTGCAAAGCCTATTTACAAATTTTAAGCAGTTGTTGCTTCATGAAAATAGGATAAGATTCCAAATTATCCAATTTTCATTAATAAAAAATTTCATGGGGACACTTAATTGCTTAATTTTAAGTAGAAAATTGAGTTAAGCAACATCATGGGGACAGGGGGTTAGCATTTAAACGTTATGATAAAAAGAAAAAAACTCCCCCTTTCAAACACTTTTAATCGACTTGCAATCAAAATTTCAAACCATTAACTAAAAATGGTTGTTTAATAATGACAATAAATGTTGATTTTAAAGGGCTAAATTATAGGTTTAGTTGTTACATCACAATTGTTAAAGTTCACTTTAAAACAAATTTAATATTAAATGATAGAACATAAAAAATCAAACTAAAGTGGAAGAAGCATCGATGAAGAATAGTAGAGTCCAAAAAAAGGACTTCAATGTGGGCCACGTGGGACTTGTGAAGTTGGTTGATTGGATGAGCAACCATATAGAGATATTTTTTTACCAAATTTCAAAGATTCTTAAATTAATTTGCAATAGGGAAAAGGACCTAGTAGTTGAGCATGTTGCAATAGTTGTTATAGCATTTGTTGATTTAATGCCTGATATTTTTAATAATATTGAACCAATAGTTGTGACTTTAAAGTTGTTAGTGTTGATGATAACTACCAATAAATGAATAATATTTATTCCTTAAATCTAAAAAGAAACAAATTATGTGATGTCATGGCATAAAACAAATTCATCGCTAGCAATTCACTGAAGGAAAATTCACCACCAACAATTCACCGCCACATAAAATTCATTGACGAAAAATTCACCGCCAAGTAAAACTCACTGTCAACAATTCACCGCAGCGGAAAATTAACCGCATTAATATTTTTAATAAAATCAAATTTTTTTAAATTTTCCGCTGCAGTGAATTGCTAGTGGTGAATTTTACTTGGTGGTGAATTTTTCGTCAGTGAATTTTTCGTGGTGATGAATTTTTGTGGCGATGAATTGATGGTGGTGAATTTTCCTAGAGTCGTGATGTCACATCAATGCACCAATAAAACATGATTTAGTGCACAAGTATTGGTCTCACCTTTTTTTTTTGGACCTTTTTGGACACCTTGACAAAAAACATGTTGATAGCATCATATTTGATGATATGGCCCCGAATCCTTACATTGTCAAGCAAATTGCTATAAAAATTTGAGAATTTTTTGAAATTTCCATGTAAGATTTTGAAAAGCACGAAATTAGGGTGCTCAACTACCGGATCCTCTCCCCTAGTCATTCACGACCTCTTTGATTGATTGACCTATGCTCATATTAAAAAGGAAAGATATTAACCCGAAATAGTCATAGAAAAGAGGAGATTGACTATTTCCTCTAGAGATATGAAAGGGTCGAAGTCTTTTCATGGAGGTCACATGGGGAAAGTCAATGCAAATTGAAGGATCTCAAATTGTACTTTTTTAGCACTAATGGTAGAGTGTTGGTTTTGAAGACCACATTGCATTGATTTTTACCAAATCACATCGCATAGAGCATATCTAGGAGCTAGAGTCGTAGCCATAACTGCAATAATAATTGTAGCCCAAGTCATAGCCACAGTGTTGGGAAGAGTATTAGGAAAGATGCAAGGCGGTCGCCATCTTAGTCAAGCTCAAGATATCCATCATGAGCAAGGCTGCATTCATCTTCCATATTTGGATCTAAGAAAGTTCATTGAGTTCACACCATCTTCCTTTTGCCCTTAAATGTCCAAGTAGAAGTGCTAGAAAGAGTTACAACCCATCTTGTTCATAGTTATTGAATTCTCTAGATGATGCCTTCTTATAATCTACTTAACAATAGTTGATTCATTGCAACAAATATTATCATGATCATAGGCTTGCACTCTAGAATATAGAGTGTCATGAACTGCAAATAGCATGCTACAACCTGCGTATGATATATAAAATTTGATTCTCACAAGGAGAAGTATGGCACTAACATGGCCCACATGCACAAAGAAAGTGATTTTATCTTTAAAATGCTCCAACTTGTGTGGGATCACCTGGTAGATCACCTTTTATGGGGCATACAAGATACACATGGACAACATAAAATAACATGGCATGCATATGCTCCATAGTGCATGCAAAATTTCTTTGAAACTGCCAATGCCTCTACAATAACTCAGATGCAAGGAGATTCCATAGACAAAAAATAGAACTCTTGACTAGGTTGGGTACAAGATTTTGAGAAGAATTTTGCTAACATGGCTTTGATACCATGTTATAATTTCCAAGATCATAAAGTAAAAACCAAGAAAATTGCACAAAAAAAGCCTAATTTACATTATCAAGAGATTGATACAAGAGTTGAGTAAAATGTACAATATAACTTTGCTTATATAGGTAAGGTGGTGAAGGTAGTCAAGTCAAACACAATAACTGACTAACCATTCAATAAAGGAACACTTGTTGACAAGCACATGACAAGTGCTCTTGTGAGTGGAAAGTGACCATGCAAGAGGTGTCTCAAAAAGTGAGGACACTTGTCTCAACCACATGAGGTGAGCCAAAACTCTAGAATAGCCTAAGTAAACTTAAGCAAATGTGAATAGGTCAAACTAGAAAGTTATGACAACTTAACTAGTTATCCAATGACACTAAATTTACATTAACAATTCAATCCTCTTTGTATTTTGAAACTTATTTTTCTATATGGAATGGTTGGAAAATATTTCTTGTTAAAAAATAGAAATATATGTACTCTATGACAACTTTAAGGGAAAGTATAGAATATATTATTAATACCATTGTATTGAGACTCATCAAATCCTAGAGAGGAGTCATGGATCCTAGTCCAAGTTGGTCTCAATAAGTTTGTAGCCAAGGATCATAGATTCAAATAAGTTTAAGCATTAAGACTTTAAAGTCTTGACTGTTAATCTTGGTCATATTAATAAAAAAATAGAGAATCAACTCCGACTTAAAAAAAATCTCTATATAGATTATATTTTAAAAATTATTGAACTTCACCAATACTTAGTTATTTTTACTTAGTTTGAGTCTAAGTTAATGATTGATTACATTGTATATTTTGTAAATCTAATAAAATATGTTCATTTTATGAGTATGCTAGACTTTTCTATGGTGATTTTTTTTTTAACATGGAGTAGAAAAGATGAAAGGGCATGCTCTCTCTGCATCCACAAATCCTTAGTCCATTTGATGGCTTCTTGATTCAGGAGCCTCCCATCATATGGCTCCATCTTTGGTTATGTTCTCTTCATATACACCTTGCACATTACCACATATTTTGATGGGTAATAACACTTATATGAGTGTTAATAGGAAAGGATCTATAGATGTTGATGATGACACATTTCATGATGTACATTGTGTCCCTTCATTGTCTTCCAATCTCCTTTCCATATACCATATTAATCATAGTGGGTAGGTAAAATAGTAGAGTTCACACATGATTCAATGCTTATAAATACTTGTATATTAGGGATATTCTTATAGTTGGGATAGTTGATCATGCCTCTCGATCGTATGATTTCTCTCATTTTTCTCCAAATGAGCTTGCATCACAATTAAGTGGTCTACCCTCTCATGCATCTAGAGTGGATTAGATATATGAGTAGAAGTTTGGTCACTCAAGAAAATTTGTGTACTTCTATCATCCACCTTGGTTCCTAAGACTTGTGCTAAGCTTCCTCCTCCCACACCTCTTGCATATTCAAATATAACCTCACTTCAACAAGATGTATCCAATCCTTCATTTCCAACTTTGTGGGATGATTTCTTGCTTGACATTGAAAAAAATTATTTGTTGAGTCACACATTGTAGATATTTGGGACACATTTGAGGATATTCACTTCCTCTTTGATGATAGCTACAACCCACCTATCATCACATCAACATTTCCTTTGGAGGTTGTTCTATAGGTATCTTCATAGTTGTTTGGATTTGCTTCATCTGATTTGAATTCTTTTGATTTAGACATGTGGACCCTTGAGCACCTTTCCATTTCAAATATCATGATACCTCTTCTCTTGAGAGAGTTTCTTCTAAATTTTCCATTAGATGTGTTTCTTCTAAAGGGGAGGAACAATTTTTGCAAATTCTGGATCATCTTTAGGTTTCTTCTTCAAACATTCACTTTTGGCAGAGGAACTACTTTCTTCTAGGGGAGATTCATTATCTCATCATTTCTCTCCTATGGGGGATCTTGATTGTACTTATGTGACTGAAGTAGCACTTAGGGGACATGTTGAGTCATACTTTATTTTGTCACATGTACACTTTAATTTCTTTCTTTCTCTCCTTTGGAGAGGATTTTTTTCTACGTGGTTTTCTCCTTTTCTCTAGTTATGAGAAATTTCATTTGTTTGTACATGGGTACCTTATTAGGACTTGTATCTAGGACCCATTTCGTATTCATCATTGTATTCTTCATCAAGGTTTTTAGCTTCTCCCTAAGTTTATCTTAAAGGGGAGTGTTGGAGTAATTAAGATAATCACTTGATAATTAATTAATCATTAATTAATTAAATTAAGTCCCTTATTACTTTTATTACTTAAGCTAAAATTAGGAGTGATTTTTGTATTATTAGATTGGAATAAATATAGGTCAAGTTATCTCATTATATGAGATTAAGACACTTGTCACAATCTAATCAAATCCTCATCCAGTGTTTACTTTTTTTCTTTTATAATCATTCATTTGTACATTGTATCATCCATTCACATTCATTCATATTTTCTTGTATTCACAAGCAATCAATACAAAAGGCATATTAGATGCTTGTGTGGATCAATCTCTTTCTTTTCAAGGTTGTATAGCATATTAATTGCTTAGATTTATCATGTGTGATAAATGTTTTGGTTGCAAAGGATCATTGGGAGTTGTGGGGTTTCAACAATCAACTCGAACAAGCTTCCTTATATTATGCACCTTGTTAGAGGCTCTTTGGTTACTCTTAATATTTAAATAAATATTGTAAGCTTCCCTTATAGTTAACGCTCTTTTTCTCTTAGTACATATCTTATCTTAGCATAATATATGTTGTAATGAAATACCAAACATATTGAATAATTAGGCCTCACATAAGTAGGAATCTTAGGCATTATCTTGGTAAATTTGACATTAAAATATACTACATATTCATTCATTCTTTCTATTGGGCCTTTGATATTCTAGATTTCACCCTTAGAGCTCTCATCAATGCTCATCTCCTTTTGGCTAATTATATATCTCCTCATTTTCTCCCTTTGACTAACTTTTCTTCATCCATGAGGTAACTTCTAATCAAATATTCTATCTCATCATAATCATATTCATACCATAATATTCCTATGACCCTTCCTATGATTTCAATGAAGTGCTCAAGGTCATATCTCTCACCTCCAACAAAGTGCAACTTATAATCCAATAATTTTTTTTCGAAAAGATGCAAACCTTCTTTATTACTAATGTGAAAACTAGAGAACTTAAAATTTGGGGGGGGGGGATCCTTTCTTATGTTGCTTGAAATTAATATTCTCTAAATTATTTAGTTTCAAATTGACCTCTAGGAGAGTTAATTTTTCTAATACCCAAAATGAAATAATGTGAGGTTTTAGGTCAACCCCCAAAACCCAAAGCATTATTATGGTAAAACCAAACTCCCAAGTTATGCTCAATTTTGGCCTCATGAGTCAACTAATTTTTTATTAAGAATCTTGTGAATTCTTTAGAAATCCTTCCTCTTTTATGATCTATAATTTTCATGATCACTATCATAAAATGATCCTCAAATATGTAGTAATCAACTTTCTAACAATGAAAATATAACAAATAAGTCCACCCCTAGATTGAGATGAGTTTTCCATCTAGTGACAAGGTATTCACTTTAAGATTCCTAATAAAATTTTCCCAAAATAATAGGACATGACATACGAGAGTACCATCTAAAAGAAGGGACCATGTCATTAGTTTTGAGGGACATAATCTCCTTATGGATGCACTCCAAGAATGGAGGATTTTTTTTGTTTGTTGAAATGCATGTGTTAAATACCTCCCACTAACATAATTAAAGTTCAATGGGCATCTAATCCTTATAATTAAACCCCAAAATTGAGTAGAGAGAAATGCATGTCATCTTGAAGTAATTCTCAAAGGTGTCAACATTGAAAGGTTCGACTTCTTTAGCAAGGATAGGTACTAATTTTCTTGTAATGTTCCTCACCCCATGATAAGGGAGCCACTCCACTCTATAACTATTCTTATACCTTTTATATTATTGTTTCTATTCATGCAAATCAATTTTCCCATCTACCATAAGTTTTAGGTTAAAAATATATTTTATCAATTCCTTATTCAAGGTGAAGATGATAGCTCCCATCATCCCATCCTTTAATTACCTGTGTCCCCAAAAAATGTATAGTTGAAACTTTTATGCTCACTTGAGTCTTTCTAGTGGAGTTTGGCTTGATTTTGCCTAGATTTAATGTTGTAATGTGGTCAACACATTCACATTAGGTCTTGGACCCTTGTGAATCATTAAAGACTTCTAGGATGTCTAGTAAAGGTGTTGTGAAGAGTTGTAACCCACTTTCACACTTTTCTAGGACCCTTTCATTATAATTCACTTAAATAACCCCTTTTTATCACTTACTAAGTCTTATTTCAAGGTGTTGTAAAGTGTTGTAACCTACTTTCACACTTTTCTAGGACCCTTTCATTATAATTCACTTAAATAACTTCTTTTTATCACTTAATAAGTCTTATTTCAAGGTTTTGTAAAGTGTTGTAACCCACTTTGCTTTTCTAGTCTTGTCAACACTAATTTGACCTTTTTTCATGTTTAAATGACCCTTTAATACACTTTCTAACCATTTGTAAGTGTGTTTTTGAGGATATTCCCATTGGAATTTAATGCCCCATAATTCCCAACACCCACTTAATTTGCTTAAGTGGAACTAAGTCGCCAATAGGGGCGACTTAGTCCTTTTTGGCACAAAACTCAAAATTATTTCAATTTTCTAACAAGATTTTGCCCTCTAGCCCTTGAGTTCAGCCTATGATGTGTTATTTTTGGGAAATTTATGAAAATCAAGTATAAATAAGGAATTTTATCCTCATTTTACATCTCCTAACTCATCTAGTCATTCAAGCATTCACTCAAGCAATTAACTTAATCATTCTCAAGCATTTAAGCAATTTAGGCATAATCAAGTCATCCATTGGAGCACTTCATTGCATATCTTTAGATTTACACATCAAGGGTTTGGTAAGTTTATGACATTGCATGCTATCTATTTATCATTCTCTTTCCATTTCATTTCTTTATCAAGGGTTTGATTACCAAAGTGGGATTTGACCAAGGCAAATCCCTATACTCTAAACCTTAACCATTTTTACCTCTTTGCATGTGTGTTTGCAGACTTTGTATGCAAATTTGTCAAATAAATAGGTGTTGAAAAGTGGTCAAGAAATTTTCAAAGTCAATCAACTCAAAATAACCCTAATTCAAGCTTGGAGACACTTTTTATCCCGTTTTCTGCAAAGTCAAGTGCGAACACCTATCAGAAAAATGAGTATAGACCTGAGGCTACAAGATCTACAGGTGGAATAAGTTGCCACTACTGGCAGATTAGTCCTGCTTCCGGGCCTGCAAAGTATACCTATTTGGCAGATTCCTGTTCTGACAAGTTTTCTCGAAACTGGGACTAAGTTGCCCAGCCTGGCGTAAGTGTCCTAGTCAACATTTTCAGTCAAATTTTCAAGATTCCAAAGTCTCCTAGCATCAAGTTTCAGATTCTAGGTGCACCTCTTCAGTCTTGTTTAGTTATTTCATCATTTACTTGCATGTTTAGGCATTTTGCATATCACACTGTGTTTTCAAAAAGTTGCATTTCTTAGGTTTTGCATCATTAAATCATTTCATTTTTAGATCAGTGCATTAGTACATCATAAATAGACATAATACATCTCATTTACATTAAATTTGAGTGCTGACATTTCATTTTGGACCCCATACCTCCCATTTCTCCTTTTAGGTGAAAAACCTTAGAAGGAGCAAAGTACCATGTGGGCAATCAAAAATCATTGTCCACATTACCTATCACTAGGATCATAATTACTATAGGTAACATATATGAGTTCAACACTGATAAAGACATTAGGTACTACAAGCTTACCCAAGTTGAATATTTAAATATTATATATTGGTACGAATTTCTTAAACTATTTGTATAAATATGAAAATAATTCCTACCCAGTAGTGGGAATAACTACATCCCTAATGTTTTCATCTCTTTCTTGTAATCTATTATTTAAATATACCAGTACCTAGGACATGCTTTGAATTTTTGGCTAAACTAGGGAGTTGATCAGTTAAGTCTTGGTCTAAGTGCCTCTTAGACCATTTGGATTGGGTAGACATTTGGATGATCTTGAGTTAAGAAGCTATTTATAGGGTTTGTAGTGCCCCTCTCATATGTAGTTAGTTGATGTGAGATTAGTGTTTTAGCTTCACTATTTCCTTTTGATTTTTATTTTTAATCCGAATGGCTTGTATGAACCACCATATGTTTGAGATGAGGTTCCTCAACATGTTGATTGTTGTAAATTAGTATGTTTATATGCCTATGTAATGATTAAATTCTTGGTTTTATATTTATACTTTAGTTCTTAGAGATGTGCATTATTTATACAATCATTAAATGTGAAATTGATGTTCAAATGGATTATTTATAAGATGGATGTATGAATGTTATTTTATTCTTCTTAATATTGTACCCTATTGGGTGTTTATGATCATGTTTTACTTTTTCTATATATACATTGATTAGGTACCCTTGGCATGTGTTGAGTGGTTATAGGTACAAGGTTATTTGTCTACCTGACTACATAGTCCTGAGCTATTCCCCAATGGTGGTTATATGGGAGATGTGACATTGGCCGTATTTACTAGCCTTAAATTTTGTACTTGATTTGAGTGCGACTTCCTATTTATTTCATCCATATTGACCCAAATACGAGTTAGGAGTTATTCTAGAATCCCTATATGTTGTGAATAGCCAATAAATATTTTATTTAATTAATGGTTTAAATTTCGTGTTTTCGATAAATAAAATTTTAGGAAATATAAATTATTTCTTATATTGGTTATTGAAATTTATTTTCCATGTTTTGGGAAAGGGGAAAAATAACATTAAAGTAGAAATGAAGTTAAGTTATTGTTTAATTAATTTGTGAAAATTCCTTGAGTTGGGAAATGTAGGTAATGCTTGATTTAATTATCTTGTTTAAATTAGATGAATTCCATAAATTTGATTGAATTAAGTTATGTTTTCCATGTTTTGGGAAAGGGGAAAAATAACATTAAAGTAGAAATGAAGTTAAGTTATTGTTTAATTAATTTGTGAAAATTCCTTGAGTTGAGAAATGTAGGTAATGCTTGATTTAATTATCTTGTTTAAATTAGATGAATTCTATAAATTTGATTGAATATAGGATTATATGGATTTAAATCATGAATTTAAATGATAAATATTATTTAGGAATGGATTTAAATTTTTATTTGGATTTTGGGGAAAATTATGGGATACAAAAATTAAAGTAATGGAAAATAAATTTATATTAATTTTTAATTTTGAATTCAAAAAGGTTAAAAAGAAAAGAGTTAGCATTTTTTATTTCATTCTTTGTTTTGGGGAAATTAGGCTCTCAAAACCCTCTTCTTGGAGAATTTTGGAAAAATTGATTATGGGGGAAATTGGGAACGGAATTGGATAGGAATTTTCCTGGACTAGATAGGAATGAGAAGGGGATTGTGTGTGTGCATGGAATCTTTGTCTCTCTTTGTTTGTTTGAATTATGTATGATTTAGTTTTATAAATGAAAAAGAGGTAAGTGTTGATTCTTCCCTTCTTGTTCATTCTTTTTTCTATTTGATATAATGGATATCTTTGTAAGAGCTGAATATTAGATCAATACCCAAGATCATGTGAAAAAATAATGAAAACATTCCACAAGAGAGTACACAAGAAATGAGCTTGCTTGATATAAGATCTATCAAATATGTTGATGAGTTATCTTACAAAAATGTACATGACATTGCTTATATAGACAAGGTGTGATTGACTACCTAATTAAAAACATTAAATGACTTATATCATTATTAAATGACCTAAGACACTAGAATTAAATAAAATTTAAAAA
The DNA here is from genome assembly GCA_007258455.2 of Sequoia sempervirens. Taxonomy (NCBI): domain Eukaryota; kingdom Viridiplantae; phylum Streptophyta; class Pinopsida; order Cupressales; family Cupressaceae; genus Sequoia; species Sequoia sempervirens. The sequence continues at coordinate 56,678 of VDFB02349201.1, forward strand.
GATAAGATATGATAAGATCTTATCTAGACAATTAAGACTTCTAGAAATATGCCTAGGACCTAAGTGGACTTAAAATGTAAATAGGACCCAATAATTAACTAAATAGGTAAATAACCTATTTACACCAACAATCTCTAGGGAAACATAAAATCCCCCTAGTGCATTTTAAATTCTTCAATTTATGTAGATATAATTTATTTTGTAATTTTTTAAAAAATTCCCATTTGTGCCCTCATTTTGGAAAAAATTCCTAAAATCATAGAAATGTGAATTTGACCTTAAAAGTGTGTTGTTGAGCATATTTAGAGCCAAAGGGTATTTTTAGAAATTTGAAATTTAAATTTTTAAGCTTTTCTTCAATGGTGGAATTGAAAATTTTATGGTTTTTCCTTTGTAATTAATTCTATAATATTGAAATTCTCAAAGTGAAATTGAATGCTTGGTTTTAGGTGAATTGGAGTCCCCTTAATGGATTTTCATAAGGATGTTTTTGAGATTGTGTTTTCTAGTTTCAGAGATAATATTTTTATGCTATGTAATTGTTGTATTATTTTTTGTGCTACATTTGTTGGAGGATGTGGTGAACTTAGGGTGTAGGTATTAGAGAGGGCTATGTGAGTGGCTCCCAATGTGAACCCCACCCAGAGTAGTGCATAGGAAATCATGGTGTGGGGAATTTTATTAACAAGTGAAAACTAATGAAATACATGGGTAATTAATTAACCAAAATAATAGATGCCCCTCTCATACCTTGAGTTCTCATACAAGCTCAAGATGATAAAGGAAGAAAATCCACTCAAGAAGTATAAGATTTGTAAAGTCAAGTATCCTTGTCTGTATGAGAGGGTACTTAGTTCCATGTTGAGCCCCACATAAGTATCCATGATGACACTCCATCTCTTTGTTGGTGTAAATAGGTGTTTTACCTATCTAGCCATTAGTAAGTCCTATTTACATGTTAAGTTTACTTAGGTTCTAGGAAGGAATCTTTCTAGAAGGTGTTAGTTGTCATTAGATCTTATATTATCTTTTGACATTTAATACTTGATTCCTAGGTAGTTATGATAAGTTGTCACATGTCATAGGATTAAAACAATTGTCATAATATTTTTTAATGATATGTCTCACCTTGGCTATATAACTAGGTGGTCTCATGTGTATATTAATATTGATTGACATTATTGATAGAATAATTGCTATCATTTGTATCCTTTTATATAATAGCATTATGTTGGACTAATCACTGGCATTTCCCTTTGGATTCAGGACATGGACTAATTTCCTCCCATGGATCCATTTATCTTTGGTGTTTGTATTAGGTATTAACAGGTTGATCTTTTGGTACAATGAAAAATGTGTTCTAACAAATGGTATCAAAGTCGTGGTCACTGGTTTGAATCCCATTAGGTGATTCTAAGGGGAGGATTGTTGGACTAATTACCAACATCTCCCTTCAAATTCAAGACATGGACTAACCACCTCCTTGGATCCGTTTATCTCTGGCATTTGTATCAGGTGTTAACAGGTTGATCTTTTGGCATAATGATAAACATGTTCCAACACATTATTCTTTCATAGCTGATCTCTATTATGCTTTCATGATGTTTCTAGATCTTGGATGGCTATAATATTCAACCAAATATTGCATGGTGTATAGTATTCTATACCAACTCTTACATGGTATCAAAACTTGTGGGATTGCTTCTTATCAGCCTTTATTGAGAGATCTAGGTTTTAAATCTTGGTAGATCTTGAAAATTTGAGTATGCTCTTCTCTTACATTGAATGATGATATGAAGAATTAGAAAATCTTAAAAGAAATACCAAATTCGAGGTTTCCTCTTTGGGGCTTTGTATTGCAGGTTCAAATAGGAGCTTTCTAGTGCAAATTTGAGCTCACCATTGAGTTCAGGAGGTTTGAGAAAGTTAGTTTTTCCTTTTATTTCATCCAAAATAGATATATGAGACTAGATCTATGAGGGTTTGAAGCTAAAGAATGGTTGCCAAATATGGAAGGTAGCTATAATTTTGGAGCACTTTGGGTCAAATCTGACCCTACCATCACATCCAAGAGGCCCAAAAATCCCAAGGTAAACTATCAATTTGTCAAAATAAAAAAACTTTTCCTTAGGCCCTAGGAAATTTTTTCCCCCATTAGATCATATAGTTACCATAATTATTGGGTACAATCTAATTTTTTTATTCCCGGTCTTATTTAATTTTTTTTGATTATATAAATATATATAATTTTCTCAAAAAAAATTATTGTACCTTGCGTAAGCAAGGTACTACAAAGAGTACCTTCCTACATAGGTACAAGCCGTAGACCCAAAAGGATGCCATGCAGTGCCTTTAGATTGGCTATGGTGGGCCTAGTAGCGACTAGGTCTCCATTTAAAACCTGATGCTATTTTAAAAAGAATCAACAATCTTTTTTAAAAAAATCGGTGGCCTCAAAATCAAATATTCCTTTGATATCACCATAGATTCCTTCCACCTCCCACCAATGAATTTGAAGAATATTTTGTCACTAAAAAAATATTTTGCCAAGATTTTGACTTTTAAAGAATATTCTAGCAACATATTCTGACTAGGCATATTCTGGCTAGAAAGGGTTTATTCCGATGTGACATGTAATAAGCCATCAAATTTATCCACATGCATGGTTGATGTTAGCACTACTTCAGCAAAGCTTAATGGTTCCCCCCCCTTTCATTTGCATTTTGGTTTTGGGGGGCCATTTTCAAACACCAATAACTTGGTCATGCAGTCTCCTTTTTCAACGTTTTATTTTTTTGATTTTGGGTAGAATTTCATGCTCTTCACATTGGTGCAATTAGTTTTTGATTTTGGTTTATATTTGTTTCAATAAATTTGAGATTCTCATAGGTGTTGTTAAGCCATTCTTTTTTTGAGAACTTTCGAGGCTTTGTTCTTGCTCATATAGTAAGATTTTTGGGTGAATTTTTTGCAAGTGCATAATTTTTTGTGTACTTTCTAGTGGTGTAATTAGATTAATCTCATCTTTTATATATTTTTACTTTGAGCTTGTGGCCAAATTTGGCATCTATAAGCACTAAGATCAAGTCCACTTCATTGTTTTTGACAAGTGACACCTGTAATTACACTAAGTATAAAGTGCCATTGAAACATAGAAAAATAGGGTATGGTGGAATTTCCCAAAATGGAAAAGTGTATCCAAAGAGGGAAAAGGGGTCCTATTCTTCTATTTTCATTAGGAAATAAGATTTGAACACAATGAAATTGACTTACACCCCTTAGGTGAGTCAACTCAATAAGTGAATCTTCAAATTTCCCTTTTATGCAAGGACACAGGTCTAGGCCAAACAACACTTTGGGGAGAAAGATTAAAAATAGCAAATAAACTCCAAATTGTGATCTATAAAGTGCATTTAGAAGCTTAAACATAAAACTGATGGAACCTACAGAATTTAGGGAGAATTTGGAAGGGATAAATCTTGCATACCTCTCACAAAAAGTGCCTTTTCAAGGCTCACTGAGGACTCATTCATCCTATGGCGAATGGGTCCTAGCTAGGGCTCTTGAAA